>NW_019379783.1:16788-80599 GCF_000648655.2 Copidosoma floridanum | reverse complement strand
ATATCTTAACTAAGTATTTCTTTTTTTTTTTTTTTTTCGTATGTTTCGTACTTCGTACTCATTTTTTAGCATTTTATAGAATATAGAGATGCAAAAACAAGTGACAAAATAAACATTGTGCAAGTCATCGAAATGAAACACAAAAGTTGGTGCTAGCAAGTATTGCACCTTAATAATACGATTATGGTTAAGGTAAAGGTAAACATCTTTTAGCCATCTAACCTTGAAGTAATTGATATATTTATTGTAATGTTTTAGGTGTTACGAGGGTAAAATTAAGGTGAAAAAAAATTGGTGGATCAGTTTAATTTTTTTTTTTTTTTTTTTTTTTTTTGTAATGTACGTTATACATTAAGTGTCATGACACGTTTATGTAATTATGTAAGCTCATGTATAACGTTTCAATACTTAGACATAATTTTTAAAAATAATATGTACAAGACAAGGTAAGTAAAATTATAAAACAAAATATTCGTCACTTATTAAGGAAATCAAAACATTAAGTGTCATGACACGTTTATGTAATTGTGTAAGCTCATGTATGACATTTCAATACTAAGACATAATTTTTAAAAATACTATGTACAAGACAAGGTAATTAAAATTATGAAACAAAATATTCGTCACTTATTAAGGAAATCAAAACATTAATATTTAGTGAGTTGAGCGTAGAGTAATGATAATTAAAGTATTATTTAGTATTTGAAAATTACCAAGCGACACGTCTTGATCATTGTTAACGTAATATCACTATTACATTATTATGGTCGGTAAGCAACACTGTTTAATACATTAATCTGTCCCAGTTTTCACGAACTTTTTTTTGATTGGTGTATCATTAATAACTTACTTCGCTACAAGTATTTATTTTTAGAAATACGTCTCGCCGAAAAATATGGATTGCCGTAAAAGCTCATGCTTCAATTTCTCAATATTTGTCTACATGTCCCCTAAAAACACTCTACAAAAAATTGTAAAAGAATTCATGCTGATTTCAGATAGTATAATCAATAAAATCTATGAATTTTTAGTTGTTGTTAAATAAATAAACAACTTTTTTTTCTCTCAGAGTATGTTTATTACAGCACGCTCTCTCTGTAGTTTCTCCGAGATTTTTTCAATTTTGAACGTGAATGTAAATAAATTACCGGGCGCGTAATGTGGCCACAGTAAATGTGCCGGTCTCAAGCCCGGAGAAACTACAGAGAGAGCTTGCTGTAATAAACATACTCTGAGCGAAAAAAAAGTTGTTTATTTATTGAACAACTAAAAATTCATAGATTTTATTAATTATACCATCTGAAATCAGCATGAATTTTTTTACTATTTTTTGTATAGTGTTTTTAGGGTACATATAGACAAATATTAAGAAATTGCAGCATGAGCTTTTATGGCAATCCATATTTTTCGACGAGACGTATTTCTAAAAATAATTACTTGTAGCGAAGTAAGTTATTAATGATACACCAATCAAAAAAAAGTTTGTGAAATTTGGGACGATTAATGTATTAAACAGTGTTGCTTACCGACCATAATAACGTAATAGTGAATTACGTTAACAATGATTAAGACGTGTCGTTTGGTAATTTTCAAATACTAAATAATACTTTAATTATCACTACTCTACGCTTAACTCACTAAATAATAATGTTTTGATTTCCTTGATAAGTGACGAATATTTTGTTTTATAATTTTACTTACCTTGTCTTGTACATAGTATTTTTTAAAATTATGTCTTAGTATTGAAACGTTATACATGAGCTTACATAATTACATTAACGTGTCATGACACTTTATGTATAACGTACATAAAAAAAAAAAAAGAAGCGTACAAAAGGCAACAAACCAACAAAATATTTTTGATACAAAAATCTAACGGATAAAAATTGTACAGATGGAAAAAAAAAAAAAATCATCAGTGAGATTCGAAAGCTGGCAAGTTAGGCTGAGGCAAAAGACTTTGCCCGTGCGGCTATCGTCGATTATACTCTTGCTTGACAAGATGTCATATTTAAGTTGTGAGAAGTGGGCGGGGCTCAGGTTAAAGGTCTGGGTAGGGGGGCTCTCCCGCTCCAGCTTGCTCTATGGAGAGAGGGTTATTGCGCACTTCGCATGCGGCGAACTCCCGAAAATCTGGGAGCCTTGACCAGTAGTAAGCCTTTCCTTATGTTAAATTCGTTGCATGCGCTCAATATAATTTTCGGTGATGACGTTTTCAAATCAATCTTTTTGGAACAGCTTACACCTAAGTGTAGAACTATCTTATTGCTTTCAGAAGTAACTGATTTGAATAAGTTCACATTCTTGGCTGATAAATGTTTGGAGGCTTTAGACCCAAATCATAAATAGTTAATTCTAATACTTGTTAGGTATCATTTTAAAAGCTTGGAGATAAAATTGTTAAACTTGTGGCCGAAATAACATTATGAAAAACGGAGTGCAACAGATGCAGATCACGTGATAAGTCTAAACCGGTTTTAATATCAAACGCAAGTGATTCTAGCAAGAGATCCAAGTATTGTCGTTTGCATCGTAAGTTCAGCTCAAATGATTATCTTTGTATCTTACTGTGCTCATCGAAACAGCCTTCAGAAAACGAGGTCACACTCGCTGTACAGAAGTAGTAGACGAAAAGCATATTTTCAGGAGGCTCCATTTACGTGATTGTAGTTTATATATTGTTTTCCTTACTGATATGGGGGCAGACGGTTTTCAAGTCCTTAAACATTCGATATTTTTATTAAAACCAAATAATCTCAAGCTGTTTACTACAAATGACACATTGATTGAGGCTTTCGGAGAAACTAAGTTGGCTGTAGATTTTTGACTTAGAAATTCTGATCGATGAAAGTTTCAAGTAGAAGCAGTCATCTATCTTAATGTGAGAGCAGATTTGCTCAATACATTTGGCTTCCTGGTAGACATTTATAGACACGGATCATAGATCCATTTACTAACACGTTTACGCTAGGTTTGTATTCTAATGAGGTTGACAGATTACTATCTAAGTTCTTAGAAATAACAGGACTTACGCCCGTGAAAAGAATCACTCCTTCGAATGTCAATTCATCCTGCATGGCAGAGATAGATCTTAGATTCACTTCAGATAAATACCAAGCTGTCAAAAAATAATAATTTCAAAAAACTGGCCCAGAAAAGGTGTTGCCATTATTCGAGTAGCTCCTGGGGTAGTCTACTTCATATCATAAAAAAAAGTTGCTTTCTAGTGCATTTGTGACAATTTTCGTAAGTTTAATAGCATCACTGAACCGGATCGGTGTACACTGAGAAACTGATGAAGCAGCATCTGCTGTAAAGTGTGGTTGGTGCTGCTATTCTCACACGGTAGCAGCAGTTTAGTTGAGCGTATCAGAAACTCTGGTATATTCGGGGAGCCAGAGGCTCAAAAAACATGTTTTTTCGTTGTTGGATGGAATTTATCAAAATCTCGCAAAAACTATAGACTGTTGTTTATATGACAAATAATCTTTTAAAAAAGTTAGAATGAACCTGGTCGGGAAGATCCTTTTTTATTGATAAATAACTTTGAAAACCGATTTTTTTCAGTTATCTCACAATATCTCAGAAATAAAGCATTTCATAGAAAAAAGTCAACTACAAAAGTTAATTAACTGATGATTTAACGAATTGGTAAATTTTTTTCTAAAGCTGAAAATAGTTTATTCTATCCGAAAATATGCGGTAAAGTTGTAAAAAGTTAAAAACAAAGAGATGTGAAAAAATGAGCGAAGAAACAATTTTTTGTTGTTGATATTTGGATATTAAAAAGTTATTAGTATTGCTCACAAAGGGCCCCAGGTCCGCTTTTTCAAAAGCAATATGGCGATTTACTGCAAAATTGTTAATTTAAAAACTTAGAACGCTGTAAATACTGTCACAAAAAGCGGATCTTGATAAAACCAAGTGGAATTGGTAGGTGATAACATTATCTGTTATCAAGCTGATTTCCAAAATTTTTTAACAATTTCATTTTTGTTATTCACAAAAACCACTTTTTGTGGTTCGTAATTTCGTCAATTGTCAAGATAGAGCTTTGGAATGAAATGCATTTGATTACACCTATTTTTAATTTCATTTACAAAAAAAAATTTATTGCACGCCCAACAAAAGTCGAGATATGACACTGTTACATTGCAATTAAGCATTCCAGTGACACTTGATTAGGCCAAATATGAGCGCGATGTCGGTACAAAACGAGTACGGTTCAGACCTTATCGACGCAACAGAGCGACTAATTACTTTGGCCGACGTATAAACTGCCTGTAACAAACAATTTCTAAATACATATTCTGGCAATCGATGTCTTATTATTTTTATCGAGTACTTTGGCCCTTGCATAATTAATTATCCAAATTTTAATCGTCTACGTGCATTACATCANAATTCAAAAATCTAAAAAATATATTTTGCAGATTTACAGTTCTTTATTTCCAGTAAGTATGGAAGAGATACCTGACGAATTCTCCTTTTTTTACTGATAATCATTTTCTGCTATAAATTATTTAATGTATTTTTCAAAAACTACAGAATTGAAGGAGTTAATACCTCTAGCACTGCATCAACTTAATATTTAATAATAAGCATACATACGTATTATTTCCTTGCTGGTTTTTTATAACTTCAACATCACTGACAACTAAAAAAAAAATTTCTATCAATGCTTGTCAATGTGGTAAAACTCCCTTACCTAACGGTTTTGTCAATTGAGTGTTGTCCTGATTAAATCATTAAAAAACAAGCGATGGCAATCAAATTAAGTGAAATTCAGTGGAATAACTTAAAAAGACTAAAAAATCCGTAAAACTTATTAATAGCTATAACCTTATTATAGGAAATAAAAAGGGTGAGAGAACTAAGTAAAAAGCTGTCAATAATTAAACGACCTCAACTTATTATTACAAGTTGAAAATCCTTAAATGTATTCGCAATATTTCGTAAAAATATAATTAAAAAAGAATTTTCTACCACAACCGTTTTAACATTTAGATGTTTATTGTACCCTCGATAAATCAAAAATATCGTTCGCTATTAGTACGCATCTGAAAGGTATACGCACCAGTAACGAAAACTATATTATTTTGATCAATCTCGTTAATACACGAGCTTTTTATTCTTTAACAAACTGACATGTTTTTTTTTTTTCATAAGCCAATGAATTGTCTGTTCATATTTCCATTCATATCTATAAAAATGGGTAGTTAGCCAATATTTTGTAAGACAATAATTGGTTCTGAATTTTAGAAATTTAGTTGCACTGTCAACTCTATCAACTATGATGAAAATGTTTTAATTTTATTTTAAACGAGAAAATTGGACTTGTGCTTTTTTCGTATAAACTTTTGGTAACAATGATAAAAAAATTCATGTTTATTTTTTACAATGCAGCTTATCACATCTATAATTTTTTAATCAACATTCAACTTGAAACACATACCTGAACTTCCTTACATATGATAATTTTTAAAAACGCACGGTCTTCTCTCTCGTTTTTTTTGGTTTCGAGACCCGTATACCGAAGATGAATTAATTATGCACGCATTTTTTATTCAAACGTATGTTCAAGTAAAAAAAAACAAACATTGAGCAATAATTTAAAAAAATCATGTAAAACAAATCATATTATTCACTAAACAATTCAAAAGTTAGTGTGATTGCTACTTGTTGAAAACACCCATAATAATAACCTATAAAAAAAAAGCAATGCGAACACCCCTATAAATGCTTATTAATTTATAAAAAGTTAAAGCAGTGTCACAGTTCTTAATTACGTCAATTTTGAAGCTTCTAAACAACATTTTAAATCATTTAAGACCATCTGATGTTAGTGTAAGTAAAAACAAGAACAGCTTCTAAAGTATCTCTTCCATTGTCACTACAATAAAAACTATAAATATGCATGTTAAACTTTTTTAATGCTTTCAGAGGTCAGTATTCGTATTAACGTTTGGATTGTTTTTTGTCAAATTCATTTTTTTTTTACAAAAATTATTATAAAAACTCATTTTTCAAGTATTTTATTATTTCATGGAAAACTTTCTCAATGGGTTACATTATTTGATTTTCTTATTTTTTTTGAAGTAATGTTTTTAATCAATTCGCTAAATACTTTGTTTTTAATAATGTAACATAAAATTAAATAAAAAAACGGGCGCGTAATGTAACCATATTTTATGAGCCGGTCTCAAGCCCGGAAAAACTACGGTGAGAGCGTACATTTGTAATAAAATATTTTAATTGATTTACCTTTTCATAATAACTTTCTTATAAAAAGTAATTCTGTAATTTTTGAAAAATACGTTAAATAATTTATAGCAGAAAATGATTATGTCAGTAAAAAAAGGAGAAGTCGTCAGGTATTTCTTTCATAGTTACTGGAAATAAAGAACTGTAAATCTGCAAAATATATTTTCTAGACTTTTTAATTTTTTTTTTTTAATTAATTTTACTATTACTTATCTTATAAAAAGTAATTTAAAGAATTGTGTTTGGACTTTAATGAGCAACATTCACAAGAATGATCTATAATGCAAAGTACTTATACTTACTGTGGTGTATGTAAAAAAATAACTATTTGTAAACATTGGTTGATAGGTAAATAGTAATTTATAACAAACATGTGAAAAAAAAAAAAAAAAAAAAAAATGACATCGGCGAGAATCGTTAACCTGGCTAGTTAGTCTGGCAGGAACAAAAGGTTTGGTCCACTTGACCATCGGCGCTTGTATCTGCAGTGTAAAAGAACTCGAATTTAAGTTGCAGGAAGTGGGTGGGGCTTAAGTTAAAGTATAGGCATAGAGAGAGCTCCCCACTCCTGTGCGTAGTTGTGCAGGTGCGCGAATTTCGTTGGTTCTTTATTAAAGATGGGTTAACATGCGGAGTTTAAGTCAACACAATTAGAAGACCCCGAAAAAACTTTGCATTATGGTCAAATATTTATACTTAAAATTATAATCCTGTTTACAAAGAAGAAATTTTTTATAAAAGATGAAAAATAATACTTACTCTGATATTATTTTATCATTTTCTACAAAGGCTAAATATTGAGAAAAGCAATAGATTTGTTCAAGCCACTTTTGGTTCGGTTCGGTTCTCTTGACAAAATATACCTATACATAGGGAACCAAACAGAACTGGTTCTGTATTACATAGGTATATTTTGTTAAGAGAACCGAACCGAACCAAAAGGGGCTCGAACGAACCTAATGAAAAAGACCTACCTGCCTGTATGAGTACAAAAAAGAAAGACAGCGAATGCGACAGCAGAAGATCTATAGCTCTTTCTATCTCACTCACGCTCGCAGGTAATACCAAAATGCCTTTTTCGTTTTTTTCTTAACATTTTGCGCTTGTCAAAATAAAATTAAAAGTGCTTATGAATAGAAAATTTGTGACCCTATGCACTGGTATTCTTATTTTTTCTGTATCTCAAACCGTTACAAGATATAAGCAAAACTAACTGTTTAACCTGATTATTGGCCAGGTGCATGTCATGCAGCGCCACTCTTGGTGTCAAAATCATGCAACCGTGGGTACCCACATTATACGTTAGCAGCATACACTGATGCACACTATTGGTAATAATCAATTAATTCGCAAAAAATTAGTATATTTATTCATCTGATAATGGATGTTATCATAAAAACAGGCTTTAGGAATGTTGGCGACGGACGCGCATAGCGGAAGCATTACCCGAGTTACCATGTACGTACGACGCGAATTCGAGCCTTGAACGTAGGAGAAGACTCGAAGGCTAGTGTTGTAAAGGGAGAAACGCTGAACAAGCCGTCGCGCGGGGGAGCAGGACTCACTCTGACACAAGAGTCGCTCTTGTGGTCGTCAAGCCAATGTTTTCATAGACCTCGTGGAGTCCGCTCCTGAAGTGAAGGTCGCCAGAGAGCCCAGGCTTATCCTGGAGGTCCAGAGCCGTCAGGCTGCGAGACTGCTCCTTGGTGGCGCGTGGGCGCGGATGTGCAGCGTTTCTGCCTACATCGGGTTATTGTGTATAAACCGAACATGTCATGTACGCAAGACCACGTCTGGTACGAGAGAGACTTCAAAGAAAAATTCATTATTATAATCAAAATGCCGTGAATGTTGGCTATAGTGTCAATTGAAATCTATAAAGAAAGCAATTTTATTGGCAAGGTGCATGTCATGCTGCGCCACTCTTGGTGTTAAAATCATACAACCGCGGGTACCCACATTATACGTCAACATCATACACCGATGCACACTTTTAGTAATAATCACTTAATTAGCAAAAAGTTAGTATATTTACTCATCTGATAATAGATATTATCATAAAAACAGGCTCTAGGAATAACACACACTCAATTTATTTTAACTCTGAAGCCCTAAAAAAAGGTAAACAGTTAGTTGAAAAAAGTCATGTGTGCGATGTTACAGAATTTCAAAGTGATAAAGTTAGCAATTTGACAAGTGCCGCCGTAATAAGGCAGACCTCGGTAACTTCAGCTTCCTACAAAGTTAATCTGCATGTATGTTTTATTCAGATTATTTTGAAAATTCTCTAAGTTGCAATGCACATGAAAATTTTACCTTTATTTACAGTTGGATAATCATCGAAATTTATGTAAATTTACGCTACTGTTCTTTCTTTGCGCTACTGTTACACTGAACAACACAGCACTTTCTTACACCCATATTTCATAAACATTTTTATATTATAGAAATCACAATGATCATGTCTTATTTCGCGTATTTATCTTTCTATTTGCTGTCTGCTTCTGAGAGTGTGCTCTGGATCGAAAACTAACGAGGCTTCATTAATATATATTGTTACATTCAAACATTTTACAATCGTTCTTGGCATCACATAGTTCATTTTTTTACACTTGTGTAACTGCAATTTCATAATATTGATACTATTTATGCATTCGTGATAATAACATCTGAAAAATTTGACGAAATACTGTTATTCTCACCTTAATTAAGCCAAAACGACAGTAATTTGGTACCCCAGGTTTCCTGTTTTCGCCACTAGTCACGCTGGTGTTGACTCATCTATCCCCTCCCAGGACCTGCACCTGGCCAATAGTATTGTTAGACCACTTAAAAATAATGATAACTATATTATTTGAAATCAGCGGGCTGAATTACATATACCCAATATGAAAAACGACCAATTATCAAGAAATTTTCTAATTCAGAAGTTTCTCGGTTGGTATGCATAAGTAATAAAAACAAAGATCGAATCAGCGTGCTGCGTAGCACAATCGACTAAGTCTCTGACTACCGTTCCGAAGGATGTGGCTCCGATTCTCGGTGTCAGTAGTATTTGAAAATATTATTTACATTTTTATTAAATATAACTAATATAATATATATGCGTACGTGTGTATATGCTATACATCCAATGTATGTATGATATTTAATTTTACATATATAACACACACTTCTACATAGCTATATCAACGGGTAGAGTACAATTTACCAGAAAAAGCTATACATACACGACAATTTTGTTACTCGCTATGTGCAGTAATCGGGTCGGGGTCATCTTGCACAAAACTAGACTACATTTTTTTTTGCCATTAGGTTGGAGCCAGCTGCCCTTCAAGATTGAAATACATATAAATAGACAACAGACGACGAAATCGTGAATCCCAAACTTGACGAAAGCCTAGAGATGGCACTGCCAGTGCTAATTTCTACGTGTCTCATAGCTTTCACGTGCTCGAAGCATATAAAATATTTTTACGAATGACTGCACTTCCATATTATTCGCGTACGCGAAATAAGCCTTAAGGAATAGTCTAGCTTACACGAATTAAACTACACACAAAGAAATATCCCCTCGCGTGCGCAAAGTGAGCAGTGGCCATCCTTCGCGTACGCAAATCAAACTATACAAAATAATTCTCCTCGAGTGCGCGAAACGATTTGAGATTTGATATTTATCGTTGTTGATTCCACGCACGCGAATTCAGGTAAGTGGTAGACATCTCTCGCGTATGCGAATCAAACTACGTATAATATTACTCCTCGCCTGCGCGAAATGATTCGAAATAAATCGTTGTTGATTTCACGCTGGCAAATTCAGGTAAGTGGTAGACATCCTTCGCCTACGCGAATTAAACCACATACAAAGAAGTGTCCCCTGGCGTGCGCGAAATGCGCAGTGGCCATCCCTCGCGTACGCAAATCAAACTACATAAAATATTTTTTCTCGAGTGTGCGAAACGATTTGAGCTTAGATATTTATCGTTGTTGATTTCAAGCACGCGAATTCAGGTAAGTGGTAGACATCCCTCGCGTACGCGAATTAAACCACATACAAAGAAGTGTCCCCTGGCGTGCGCGAAATGAGTACTGGCCATCCCTTGAGTACGTGAATTAAACTACATACAAAGAAGTTGTATTTAGAAATCAGTTATCTAATATTAGATGTTAGTGGTTGCTGGTGAAATAACTAACAAACCAATCAAATTATTAAATAATTTATTTTTATTAATAGTTAATGAAATAAAACATAATGCATGCAGTAAGTATTATTATAGACAACAGTAAGAAATTTAAATGTGTTTTTCGTACAGATTTATGTTGTATAAGATGCTAAAAACTATGTTTTTAACCGATATGAAGAGATGGCACATATTAATACTGAAGTTATACAGTACAAACGAGTATCTTGCAGTATGATTTGGACATTAGTAAGTATACATTCTTACAAACTTTTTTTAATTACTTAATTATGTTGTTAAATACAATCATAAAATAAAATGAATTATACAAAAAAATAAATTAAGGTAAATAAGTTATTAGTCAATATGTAACATACTTTTACACATTATTAGAATAAAGACCACATTTACAATGTTTACCTCTATAAACACAATTATTTATATAAGTGACTCGTATGAATGTTTTCTATTAGATGTTATCCATTGTTATGGGGTGCCACGGATGTGGATTTAGCGAGGTGGAGTTTGCAACCTCGACTGGGCCTGTGTTGCCCAGGTACCCTCGGCGACACTTCCTGTAAGGAATACACGTGGGTCTCGCTCTCCTAAACACCGCCGGGGTCAAGTATTGGTCACGTGAGAATAGGATTGTAACGCCAAGCCGACGGTGAGCCCAAGCAGCAGCGCTATTATATTCCTCCGCCCGTGGAGCGACGGTGGGGAGCTCTCGTGCGTGTTACGAATGTAGTGGTTTGCTTACTACAGTTTCTATTTCCAAGTTCCACAGGCCAAACACACATGCTCTCACGAGGGTATCCCCGCCCCGGCTCCTCGAGCGCTCGGGCTTCTCAATGCAACGAGGCCCCGCGCTTGCTCTCTTCGCCTACTGACCGGTGTGCGAGTAACACCTGCGAGAGAGCCTGTTTTCTGCTGCTGAGTCGGGACAATTTTTCAAGCACATCATGCTATTCAATAATTATGTGCTGCTTCTCTACTTTTGCTGCTTGTAATTTAATTCTTCTCGTCCTCAGCTTGCTCTCTACTCGAGATTTTCTTCAATAAGTTTCGAGTGAACTAAGCAGTTCAATTAAACAAGTATCGCGACGACCTTGGACGTCGTCGCCTCTCGCGACGACTTTAGCACAATACAGGGGGGCGGCCACACACAGAAAAGTAAGCACTCGCGAGTATTATATTAGAACAAAGTATATATTCAAAATAATGGAAAGATAATATAGAATATAATAAATACTTGCGGGTGTATGCGCGCGCGCGCGCGCGCGTGTGTGTGTGTGTGTGTACGCTCGTCAAGCGCGAATACTCGACGAGCTCGTGGCGCAAAGCTCGCGAACTGGGCAGACACGCGGGCTAATCGAGGGCCGCTGCCTTTTACAGTAAGCTGCCTATTGGCAGGTACTTACAGCGTCTCAGGGGTCGCTCCTCGAGGATGCCTTGGATAGACCGAGATCACAGGCGTTAACGAAGTGGGTACTCAGAGGCCAGAAGGTGTCCCTACTGGCTACGTTGGAAGGTCGAGGTTCGTCGGGTTTGGCCTTGGCTTGACCTTGTCAGCAAGACTAAGAGCAGGGTCACGACACCAGACACTGAACTGAGACGTTGCACCGGATCACCGCCAGGGATCGCCAATATCCGCAATATCAGCGAAAATAACACCACGCTTCTCGCGTACCAAAAAAATAACAATTTCGCTTCTCACGTAAAACCAACTAAAATGTAGCTTCTGGCGCGCTTGAAGGCCCAAGCTAATCTGCTGCTCCCGGCCTCTCCTTACTTTCCCTTCCTTTCCTTTACCCCTTTCTTACTTAGTCCCTTTGAGCTTTTCCTTCTTTTCCCTACCTCCCTACCAGACCCAACCTACCAATGTGGCCTAACGGTGGGGCACCGTTATACCATTTTCACGTTCTAAAATGCACTTAAGACAAAAATATACATTTGACTGAGTCAATTTTGCCCTGGTTTTACCTGCACATTTTTTTGTTAAGTGTACCCAGTACAAGCAGCGATCACACTGCACAGCGTTTGGTGCGTTTTCCATAGAAATACCGCACTTTAAGTGATGTTCAATTTTCAGTACTTTCATTAAATGCTGAAATGAACTCTCTGTGGCATATAGTAGTGCAGGAGATGGATGTTACGTATTTTTTTATCATAAAAAGTATCTGGAAGCGCGCATAATCCAGATACATCCTCGTATTCAATCCTTGTTTGGCCACTGATGATGTCTTCGAATTTCTCGTTCAAAATATTAAATTTTTTTAATAAGAATAAAACTTTGTCATTATTTAACATTTGAGTGGAGAGTATTAATTTATTTGTCGCTTGTGCCTTAGAATTTTGATAACCTAAAATGTTATTGTGTCTAAAATTAAAATAGATTTTTATAATTTTTGTTATTTCAACTAATACGTCTATCAAGACTTACCTTTTAAAATAGTCCTGCTGCTCCTTTCTTTCCCACTGTTTTTTTTCGACGATGATTGTGAGGATGAAAAATTCATTGACAGCTGCGATGTGGTAAAGCGTGTGTCACAAGTTACATTATCAAAAATGCTACAGCTCGAAAATGTTTTCGCAATGAAATAGGAATCAGTTTGTTTTCTCTAATCCCTTGTCAACTGGTTAGTACTGCTGTTGACCAGTGATGTAGTAGGTAGGGGAGACCGGGGAATGACAAGCTTACTATATAGGTAACTTTATCACCTCAGTTTCTCCCGAAAAATAAAATATTTTTAATTCAAACCTTGTAAATAAAAATTCCTAATGCGATTACATTTTCCTCTCCAAGTAAAACACTTAACAATGCAGCGCACGTTTAATAAAAAACATGTAAAATTTTATGTGATAGAGTGCCTGCTCTCGAAATTTTTAATCACACACACTCGATACAAACGAACCTGTTTTTAACTATCTTATGATGTCTATTTTGTAGATTAAACCTTGAGCTTCAACATGCTTTTTTTAAATTAGCTCTAGGAGGCATAGAAAAAAAGTTATTTACAAAATAATAACGAGTTCTACACGGAGAATGACTGGCACGTTAGGGTGGGGCGCTACTAGCACGAGAGGCCTCTATATTATAGGTGAGCTCCGACCGTAAACAGATTTTCTAACCTTATCCAGATATGTAAAAATTGTGATACACAGTGACTCACCGTGATACAAAAGGTGATGTAGTTTTTAAGATGTTTATTATTAAGCAAATTTTATAAATGGTGCGTCACTATAGAAAAAAAGTAACCGAGGGAACTAGGATGAGAACCAAATGTCAATCAAAAATAAAAACTATAATTCCAAAGTTACAACTTCAATGTGATTTAAAATATTTTTAATATGCATACATAATTCCAAAGTTACAACTTCAATGTGATTTAAAACATTTGTAATATGCATACATATATACATGCTTTCGTCTTTTTTTTCTATTTTAATTTTATGTGTACTCAATAAAAAAAACTTATTTTTCGTAATTCATTTTACGAGTTACCCTAATAAATCATCGTGATTTATCAGGCTAGTGGTACCCATCCCCCTGCTAGAAGTACCTCACCATAGGACACTAGCAGTTTTTAGAAGTTTGGTTTGTACCGTTCTTAAACAAAAAGTTTTATCATTTTTATAAAATTTGCTTGTGTTGTGATAACTACATTTTCTTTTCTTTAAAAATCGGCTTGTTTGGTTAATCGTACTTTAAAATTAAAGCTGTAATAAGCTGTTAAAGAAAAGTTGTCCGTCATACCCTGGTCTCCCCTATCACCATATCTTCTTTGATTACCTATACACAAACAAAAGTAAGTACATACATGTAAGCCCGTTGTAAAAATTGTACCAAACAGTTTTCGATTACAAAGAACTCATCATATTATAACTAAAGCTCAGAAATACATGCAATATATACGCATACATACCTTTTCCCACCTGTTCGACCTGCCTACTACCTGATTCCTCTATCGTCTTCTCCGTTTTCGCATGCTTTTTCGATCCTTATTTTCTTTTTTAACAATTTCCACTTTTTCTTCTTTTCCGTCTTTGCAAGCTTTTTTTTTGTATTGCTCAACACTAACTCCTTTTTTTTCGTCTTCTGCCATCTCCTTATCAGCTTGTTCATTGTCTTCATTCAAACAATCTGCGCGACGTTTTTCACATTCCTTGTTGTGATTCAGAGAAGAGATCTCTTATATCAACAATGTTTTTCCTTCCTTATCAAAACCCACTTTAATGGAGAATGGGTACTCGAATTTCTTCAAAGAGTAAGCTTTCTCTCCTTGGCCACGAGTTAGCCATTCATCGGCTCGTTTACATTTTATGTTTACAGAATTTTAATAAAACTGCTTGCGTAACTGCATATTTTTAAAAATAGATCCATTAATGAATATTAGTTTACACTTATAGATTTTCTCTTGATCTTTTTTGTATGATTTTAATTCATTTATGTTATAAAACTTTATTGCGGTAGAAGTAACGCGAGCAAAAATTCTTTTTCTTTTTTTTTTTTTTTTTTTTTTTATGATCATCACTTCATTTGACGGACATTTGTCAGTTATAACAATATATTTGCGCTACCGGAACTTACAGAAAAAGAGATATTTTTTGGCCACAGCGCGAGAGAAGTCCAAAAACTCTTATAAAACATAAAGATATTAGAGATAGAGTAGGCAAGCTGTAAGTCGAAGCGTTAATACGTTCAAAAGAGATGCAACATCGAACTACCTTTCTATCTCTCTCTGTGCTCGCTTCTGATTGGATACAGATGTTTTACGTACATGTAGGCATAGGCAATCAGTAGCGACCACAGAAAGAGAGATAGAAAGGTAGCTTGATGTTGCATCTCTTTTTATCGTGTTAACGTTTCCACTTACAGAAGAATCGGTGGCTTGCCTATTCTATCTATAATATCTCTATGTTATAAAAACGCAATTGTTAAGTACGATCACTCAAACACGCTTTTTCTCCCTCGCTGCTATTGTTTTTATTTACGCTTCTTGTTGAACAAGACTGTTCGCTCTCTCTGACTGATATAACACACACTCTCAGGTTAAATAAGCGCCCCTTCTCTCTGTCTCTCTTCTCTCATATTTTTTTTTGTCCCTCACACACGCGCTGACCGTGATGCCGCTAGCGCGCTGCGCCGCCATTGCGTGCGCGCACGCACACTCATAAGGAGGGTTCTTTTTGTTTAAAATACATATTTCTCTATCATCGTAATAAATAGTATTTTAATATGGTCCAAGGGACATTTGAATATCCGTCTATTTACTAACCGGTCGGGATGACGATGAGAAGTCAAATTCATTCTTGTTTGTGTACTAAAAATCTTTTATGCCATAATAATATATTATGTATTTCGAGCTGCATCAACTCCCACGCTCTTTCTCTTCTCTCTCTTTCTCTCTCCCTCTCTCTCTCTCTCTGAAAGCTCTAAACCTTTGTATAGACACTCGGGAGTGTCACAGTGCTCGGTGCTGGGCCCACTGCTTTTTTCCCTTTACATGAATGACATTAACTCTGCAATTAAGCACTGCTCGTATCATCTTTATGCTGATGACCTGTGTTTATATCTTCATGGTTCGATTGATGAATTGGCGAGTATTGTGCGTAGGATTAATGAGGATTTACACAATATTCTATTATGGGCTCTCTCTAATGGCCTACTTATCAATAAGGAAAAAACATGTGCCTTATGGTTAAGCTCACGTATTTTTATGAGTAGACTCCAGAAAACCTATGTACCTGACGTTTTGCTTGATGGTTTCATAGTTCAAACTTCTGATACACTAAAAATACTAGGCATTGTGCTTGATTCTACATTGAGCTTTCGAGCACAGTGCTGTACTACTTAAAATAAATGTTCTTCTGCGCTGTATCGCTTTCGTAAATGCGGATCGTCACTTCCTCGAGATTGTAAGCTTACCTTGGTCAAATCGCTTATACTGCCATACTTTGATTACTGTGCTGGTTTGTTTTTTCCACTCTCTAAGGAGCTTAAAACAAAACTTTCCAGGAGTATGATTGCGGCTATCCGCTTCGTAACAGGAACACGCAAGCACGAGCACATATGATATCACATCTGATTACAAAAAATTGAATATGCTTCCCTATTCCCTTCGGGTTGAATATCTTACGCTTTTATTCCTTGCTTCAATCTTGCGCAGTGGTCAGCCACAGTATCTATCGTGTAAATTTAAATTTAGACCTCATGATATGCTTGGCACAAAACGGGCATCTCACCCATAGGGATAATATAATAGAGGAAGCGAATAAGCCATGACCGCATACACATGGTAGACAGAGAAAGAAGATTGTGTTGGTCTTGCATCTCTCTCTGCTCTTATCCTGATTGGCTATTTTAAATGCCCTCTTCTGCCTCTAATTCAATATATATACCTACTGCTCTACTATAACTACTACTATATACACTGTCAAGCAGCAGCCAATCAATGCAGAGAGCAGAGAGAGATGCAAGACCAAAACAGTCGTCTTCCTCTGTCTACTGACCGTACGCTTCCACTTACCGAAGAATATACAGTTCGCTTCCTCTATTATATTATCTTTATGATCTCACCTGGATCTGCTTATCCCTCCTACCGCCCTTAAGTTTCTACATGATTCTTTCTTCGTTGGTAGCGTTTCTATCTAGTGTGTGGAATGGATTGCCAGTTGCTATATGTGAATTATACCAGCGCCCGTGTTTCAAGAGTGAACTTTATAAATACTACCAGCTTTTGTTCGACAACTTGCGTTAATTGTTAATTGTAACAAAATCTTATTGTGTTGTACTATTTATTGAATTACGCTTTCCACTACTACTGTTACTGATTTTATTTCTAGTTAACTATTTTTATTAATTTTATTATTTTTATTCGTTTTTTTGTTTTTTGTTTTCTTTATTATTTTATTTTAATAATGTAATAACTGCGATAGTATTCTTGGGCGCTAATATTCAGTAGCCTCTTTATAATGTTTTAATGTATATACGGCTTAGGCTATACAGGACCACTGAGCACGTCTCTGAGTCCTTATAGTCTGTTAAATAAATAAATCTAATATAATCTCTCTCTCTCTACCATCGTTATTAGAGAAATATCCCTTGTCTTCTCTAAACACGTTTTGTTTTTTATTTTTGTTGATGATAGTGTGTTTTAAACGTTTTTTAAATTTTTTGAAAAGAATAAAATAACCAAATCAAAGTTAAAACGGACCGCAAACAATGGATATTTTATGGTTATTCTTATCACCAAACCAATAGCCATAATGGTACAACGTAAGTGTAGTTTTTATCTGTGCAAAGTGTAAATATCTATAACTTGGACAAAAATACAATATTTTAACAAAAGTCACGTAGAAAGTTTTCCAAATCGTTTGCTAGGCGGCTATTTGTATGTACAATTTTAGATTTTCAATCGTGCACGCTAGTATATATAACTACATTATCTCACAAATATGAATCACGTTCGCGACAAAGCTCTGAACCCAAAACTAATTTAAATTGCGTACGCTGCAAGCTGCTGGTAGTAGGATATTTCACTCGCACTAAGTTGGTTACCTTATCTTTTTGGTACACAAAGAATTAACTTTTAATAATTTTTTCTAATATTTTAAATAATGAGCATGACAGATATATTAATAAACAGAGTTTGTCAACTGCGCAAACATTAGGATAATATATTAACAAATGTATAAATGTTACTGTAGATATGCGGCGTCAGGCCCCAGCCGAAGCACCAAGCAGGTTTCGCGCCGCAAGCAGCAGCTCATCCCGCGAGGAGAGTGGTAATGCGCGCGAGAGCGCGCCACCTCCCTGCGACATCGTCAATGCAGCGCCCACCTTTAGGTAACGGGCGCTACCCGACTCTCTCGTTCACTCTTGCTTCGACCAGCGACGACGACGGTACGAGCCTCGTCCCGATCAGCGACAAAAGTGCTCAATACTTTATCCAATTGCTGTATTCAATAAATGTATATTTTGGTACGCGTTGTTTCCTCTTTCCACGACCTGGCACTCTACCTCCGTCATCCTTGAGCTCCGGGGAGAAGCTCACTCGTGAAATCCCCAAAGATATATCCGATCTGATAAAAAGGAATGTCCAGCTCACCGTAAATGGGAAAGAAATAAGTACTTTTCATCAAAGACAGAACACACGCACCCTCCTGAACCTTTGAAATTGGATAAGTTGCAATTTTTTGACTACATAAAATCAAAAACTGACGTGAATTTGGTTACGCCAAAACAATTATACACGACGGCATTGTTGAGGTGCATATCTTAGCGCATATAAATCTTTTTTTTTAAAATAAAATATTCAATTTATCATGTAGGAATCTTACAATTGCTTCGAAAGTGTCGTATGCAAATTCAAGAAAAACGATACAGAGATATGTGAAAGCATGCAACCCCAACAAAAGTCAAATTTCAATGAAAAGCAGAAGTCTTTATAAATTTGCTGATGTGCTTTCAAGTGACAAATCTGAGACTTACTTGAGATGCGGTTACAAAAATGAAAATTCACTGACCGTTGAAATGGATGAATTTGATGTCACTATGAAAAACAGAGTCATTCGTACAGAAAATGTTTACGTTTATGATCATCAAGTCTTCGAGAGATTTCTCAATCATGGAAGTAAAATTTTATTAGATGGTACTTTCAAGTCCACGCCTAATTTAGTAAGAGTCTATCAACTTTTCACGATTATGTTTAAAGTAGAGAATGGAACATGTGGCAAAGTAAGAATACAATAATTTCTTCGAAAATTAATTTATCAACTCATTTTAAAAAAGAAAATAATGTTTTTTAATATAAAACCTCGTTTTTGTACACAATACACTACTGATATGAGAATATTTTTACTGTTGATACCACACTGTGTCAAAAATTTGTACTTTTCAGTGCACGTTTGGTAAACAAATTTCAATATCTCATGGAATAAGAGAAGAAGGCCCCAGAACGCAGTAAAATTTAAAACGATCCAGTTAAATTGAGGACAACGATTTTACTCTGGCAAAACTATGATAAGGCACTTTTGAATATCAGTTGTATCTTAAAAAACTATCCGTATACTCAGAAAAACAGTGTATATATACTGTATATATATATGCATATTACATTCTCTCTCACATATATTATTTACATTAGACATGTAATTTATTTCAGGCCATACCAGTATTTTTTTGTTTGCTTATGAACAAAACAACTGAATGTTACAGAAAGCTTTTCGATTTTATTAGAAAAATGTTTCCAACCTTTTCTCCACCGACTCCACGTAAATGCATTTGTGATCTTGAAAACTGCCATGAGAAATGCAGCAGAACAAGCTTTCCCTGGAATAGTAATTCATGCATGTTATTTCTATTATTGCAAAGTAAGTTTTTTTTGGCAGCTGCTTCTCAAGAGAATAAATTTGTTTATCTTAGAAAAGTACGATTTTTTCATATAGAAATGTTTTAATTTCCCTACAAGCAAAATATAAAATAACAAAAAATTAAAAAGAAAACATAATATTTTATATTAATCGGACATCGTAATAGCATGGAAAAAATTATTATGATGTATCTAAAAATCATACTTGATCTGCTTATGACAATTGTATGATATAGTTGTTATACGACCACCTGTGCACAACTTATTTGTTCATCAATTTAATAAATTATTTAATTGTAAAATGCCTCGTTGTATGCATAAAAGTCATCGAGAGATAAGGTGTAGTTGCACTTGGTGCGTACCAAGTTAACTTTGTTCAAAATATAAGAGATAACGTTTATTGCAATAAACGAATGATACTATATTATAAGTTGCTAAGTCAGAATTCATACATACAAAATTTATTTAGTATTGGGTTTTAATATCATTTAGAAGTACTTATTTTGCGTATAGTACTTTTTTGAGCTTTTCAATTTTTAAAAATATAAAACATAATACCAAAATAAGTATAAACTTGAAATTTTTCATATCCATTTGAAGGCACTCAAAGAAAAGGCAGAATATTTATCGATTCGCATAAAAATCAAATGACGAATCCAGAAGTTCACGTGATGGTAAAATATCTACAGGCGTTGTCATTAATTTCGCATAATTACATCGAGAAAACTTTTAGCGACATCGTTAAGATCTGAAAAGAAAACTACGAAACATATTTTGATAAATATCTACAACATTTTCAAAAATTCTGGATGAAAACGGTTGGGACCCGCTATTTTTGCGTGTATGAATGTTACGGAGATAGGACAGATAATTTCCTACAATCTTTTCATAAACAGCGTAATAGTGCTATGCAGAAGCATCCAGACAAAAATATTCTCATACGTAGGCATACAAGAATAACAATTTTTTTTATTATAGGAAATAAAGAACTTGAGTGTGTGACCATGATTGTTTGTCCCTACATACACAAGAAGCGTCTCACAGGTTTTTACCAGATTAAAAATAAGATAGCCATACGCGGATTGTTTCGTGTTCAACGAAACAACACGGCTAGGCTGATGTTCGAAATAAAAGCGAGCGGTGGTGGCCGCTCAGATGTCATTGGAACATGCAGTCGTCACCTTGGCAACGAAAAAAAATCGGCAGCTAGCGTTGTAGTTCAGGACAGTAAAAAAAAGGGTTATTTTTTCACTCCATTCTCTGCAATCTTCAGATGTGCACGCTCGCTAGTTGTTCCTTAAGAATCGGGCAACATTTTTTTCGCTCCTTGTCTTGTTTAATACGGTGGAAAGGCTATACAGAAGTCAGCGCCGCTATTCGATTTCTCCTCGACGCTACGCGTTTCGTCTCAGTTGCCAGGAAAGGCAAGGCGCGATATTGGCTGCGCGAGAGACAAGACAAGACCATCGGGAAGTTGGCTTTCAAGAATTCAAGGAGTTTGACGCCTTAGGGTTTGCGAGTCCTAGCTTATATGCAAAGGGTGGCCACCCGGGTCGGGGTCACAGTTC
Source organism: Copidosoma floridanum (assembly GCF_000648655.2). The sequence continues at coordinate 59,212 of NW_019379783.1, read as the reverse complement.
AGCTGTTCATTCAGGTAGGAACCTCCTAGTTCAAGCACAGTCTCCTGTCGTCAGGCAAGGGCAAGAAACTACGCCTACAATGCACGAGTATTTTTGCACGAGTTCTTTTCACACGAGTTTTATTACCTTTTGCACGAGTTTTTCCTTGCATGCTTACGCTTTTTTCCTTTCTCTCTTTCTTTTTCCTGGTCTTTCTTACTCACCTTTTTTTACTCAGACAACTTCGAGCTGCTTTATTTAGTTGTTTTTTCCATTTGTAAACGTGTTGTAAACTATTGTAAAATCAATGTTTGATTAAATATCTTAACCCCAGAACCATGCGGACTTGCGGTTAATTTGCATGCTCTAGGAGTAAGTCAGACGTAGCCTCATAAAAATTAATTTAAAATTATTCAGGTTCTCTGAGAAAACGGGAAGCTGCAACTCGGCGAAAACATGGATTGTTCATTTGAGGAGCCAAAAAACCCGTTATGCAATAGAAAGCTCAAGGATTTATTAACTACTAATCGAAAAATATCAATAACATTTTTCGAATGTACAAAAATTATATAGTACAGAGAAAAAGTACCTTTCAAATCTACATTATCGTGAAGATGGTTCGATTTTAGATTTTAAAATTCTTCAAAGGCTTAAAATTGCAAAGCAAAGTTTCAAATGCTTTTATATCTCGCAAATGGCAACAAATAAATAAGTAAATAATAAAAAATAAATGAACAAAAAAAAAAACTAGAACAGAAAACACACAGCTCTTGGGCAAAAATGATTTATGCTCAAAAGTAATTTTATGAATCATTGTCTCTACTTTGACTATAATAGATTCGTTTGGTATGAACAATCGTTTTCTCAGTATCTTTACAAACTCAATGAAACCTATGCTGTTATCTAACTGTACATGAAGCTTAGTTTTAATCGTTGAGATACTGTATTTTTTTTCATGACCTATTTTCATTTCATTTATCCATTTGACTGCTCCTTTATTTTCTTTTAATAGCAATTCATTGATAAATGATAGCTCTTTCAGATATTTCAAGACACTGCAATCGTTTTTTATAGCAGAAACATTATCTGATAGCATAGCCCAAAATGCTGCAACTTTATTATTCGTAGACATGGTTTCATTTTTACATTCCCGCACGTTAAAAGTTCCTTTCTCTATTGCCGCTTTATGAACGAGACTTTCTTGCAGTGTATCTTTAAGGAGCTTTGTAAAGAACAAATGTATATTTTAGAATGCAAGTATATTAATAATGTATAGTTAAATTACCTCTAAATCAACATATTTTTACAAGGATCGATAGTTTTAGCTTTTTAGCTTCTTTGAGGTGTACTGGTCATTTACGTCCATTTTTTATCGTTATTGTTGTTATGAAATGTACAATAAAGCCTCAAAAATACGTGTATATTTTTTCTCTCCTAAGAAATAAAATTACTGACACAATAAAATTACAATATTGTCACATAAAATTACTTTTAAGTATAAATTATTTGTGCCCAAGAGCTGTGTGTTTTCTGTGCTAGTTTTTTTTTTTTTTTTTTTTTTTTTATTATTCACTTATTTAGTTATTGCCATTTGCGAGATATAAACGCATTTTAATCTTTATTTTGCAACTTTAAGCCTTTAAAGAATTTTAAAATCCAAAATCGAACCATCTTTACGATAATGTAGATTTGAAGAATTTAATGTATAGTATAGTAATAATAAAACTTAACGATTACAAACCCTGTTGAATTTACTAATGATGTTCAAAAGATTTTAAACTTATTGGAAATATACTACTCAGTTGTCAAATGAGTACATTTTAATTATAATAGTAACAATGACCACTGCAAAAATCCCAACAGTAATAATTTAAGTACTAGCTGCCTATAAAATTAACAAGAATTAACAAGATAGGGTATGTACTGTCCACAAATAATCTACAATTTATATTTAAAACAATAATATAAAGTAAAACAATATTTAACGAGTTGAGTAGTATCTTACCATACAAGTTTACGTACATACGAACAAAATATCTGAAAGACGTGTGAATCACTTGGACTGGATACTTGGTAAGTTCTGCAGGGGATCATCAGACTCGCCCCTCCAATCCGTCATTTCGCGCCCCCATAATTCTCGAGCAATAGACCTCCTGATAGCACCATTATTTAGGGTATCTATGTCGTCCAAGCCGAGAGTATTCAGGTACAAAATCGACTGATAAACAAATGATCTGCGATATTCCTCTGTACGTATACGGGGCGTGGCGCAAATTTTTTCAAGAAAACGAAATGAGCGTCGTAGTATTGCTCCTGGTCTTGCAAAGGCACAAAAAGGTTATGAAGGTACGCAGGGCTGTGCCTAGAGGCAACAGAGAAAGCAAGAGAACGCAGTATGAAATCACTGCGACCAATGACTGACAACCAGCCCAATAAAAAATGATGAGGGATAACTCTCTCCCTACGTCCAATGGTACCAAATACAAATCTAACTAACACACGCATTCAAAGCTTTATGTAATCGTTGATTGGAGACTACATTGATAGAATGGTAAGCTGCAGCCATATAGTCGAAATGAGGCAGTGTTAGGCTTTCTACAAGTCGCTTTCTAAGAAGAAAAGAAAGAGCCCTGCGACAAAATTGCAGAGAATACAAGTCCCATAAGGAATATGACGGAAATGTCTGTTCCAATTGAGGAAAGAAGTGATCCAAAGGCCTAGATTTTTTAATTCTGTAATATAATCAATATCCATTCCATTTACAGTGACTTTAGGCAGGCTGGATAAATCGAGTCTGCAAAGCAGACTTGCATGGCCAAGAATCATTGATTTAGTTTTCTGAGCATTCAGACGCAAGCAGTTTTTGTCAATCTACTCAATGAAAGCTGTTAGACACGTAGGAGTTAGCACTGGCAGTGCCATCTCTAGGCTTTCGTTAAGTTTGGAGTTCACGATTTCGTGGTCTGCTGTCCATCTATGTATTTCAATCTTAGAGGGCAGCTGGAGCCAACCTAATGGCAAAAAATATCTAGTCTAGTTTTGTGCAAGATGTTTCCGACTTCTGACCCTAGTAATCTGAAACAGCGTCACCTGCGCGGGAAGAAGGAGGCGACGCTGGATGACACGATTACATAGCCTGTTATGGGTTGCAAACTTTGTCGATTGTTTTTTATATTTTTAATGCATTTTCGATACTTTAAGTATCGGTTTTTAGTGTCAACAATTTGTTTTAAACAGATGACAACTATCACTTTATAGATAAAAAAAATAAATAAAAAAATAATGTATCAAAAATTATTTTCTGCTCAAAAAAAAGTTCTTAACACTAAAAATCCAGACTTTAAGTATCAAAATTGCATAAAAACTACAAAAAAACAAAGTTTGCAGCCCATAACAGGCTATGTTTTCTTGTTATCCAGCAATCCAGTTGGACCAGCATCGTTTCCTTCTTCCTGTGCAGGTAGCGCTGTTTAAGATTACTGCACTTAGCGAATAGTTAACATACATACGTATATATAGAATATAGTTGTACAAGTTCTACTGCATGTATATGCATATAGAGAGAGAGAGAGAGAGAGAGAAGGAGGGCCCAGTGGTGGAGTGAACAGCAACGGAGTAGCGGACTAGACTTCGTTGCATATTTCCCCTCAGGCGGCTGTTCACTGCCCGCCATAAGATGTTTCATATAAAAAAAAATAATGATATTATATGTAACAATTATTACATTTAGTCGTAGTAATGATTGCTTTATGTACCGTGTAAAAATAAAAACTCATAAGTGATCAGACCTGCATGTTCTGCACATATAAAGTCATTTTATAAAAACTGCGATATTCCAGGAAGCTTGGGTTTAAAAACGACAGGTTGAATTACTTTCAGTCGAAACTCGTAACTCGTTTTAAACGGTGTAAATCAATTTCCCACTAATAAATATGTTTTCGCGATTAAGTCGTGCTTCGTCGCATCCAGACGTTTCGTAATTTTGAGGAGATCTAGAGTGTTCAATTATTATTGGCATGAATTCTTACGTTGTCGCCTACAGCTTCCGGTGATGGGTGATTTTCCCTCGGTCAACGACGAGTAAAAAGTGCATTATATGACGATAAATCGGTAACAATCATGCAATCAGCAAAATATTTTTTATTTAATTATCAGAACCTCGTAGTTATTTATGTTTAAGTGCGCATTTTTCGCAATTAACAATAATAATAGCTTAACGGGTCAATCGTTAATTGATATAATGACCATGCAGTTGGTTCATTTTTCTGATGTGACAAAGAGAAAACGTGTAAAAAAAAAGGAGAAAAAAACACTACAGAAGACACATACAGAAGATGCTTCGGTAGTAGTATTATTAACAAGTAAATAATTAAATAAAGAAACCATACAGCTTAATTAAAGTCAGCAACTTACTTTCTCTCAACAATTAACGTCAGAGAATTAATCACACGTGGAATGCCACTTTAGCTCTTCTCTGTGAGAGTAAATACAAGTGCTGCCTCAGATCACGTGCCGAAAAAATGGTCAAATTGGACAATCGGTTTACTGACGCGGTAATCTCGTCTATAAGAAAAGGAGTTGAGCCTCCTCATAGATGTTAGCTAAGCTAAGACGCCCTGACCTCATTTAATAGAGGGTCTAAATTCGAGTTCAGATTATTGTTGGTTCCTACAATTTATGAATGTGGTGACGATTTGTCGGAGCACGTTATGCTGGTGACAGGGTTAACAATAATGAAGGGAAAAACGGCTCCTTCGCGGAGTATAAACTGATATTTCTGTTGGGTTGTTGCGCCGAGTCAATCTTATCACGCCTTGAGACTTGGTCTTATCACCACAGAAGCAATCGTAACGCGATTACAAAAACGATCGAGAACGTCTAATACATTCACTCACAGCCCTTTTTGTACATAAGTACCTTGCGTGTAACGCTGATACACTTGGCACTCTCTCAATGGATTTACCCTGTTACAAGCGAACGGATACAAACAACGGCGAGATTACAATTGTCAGAGATCTTCTAGTTGAAGGCAAGTAAGGCAGGAAAGCATTCAGTGTCACGAATGACAAAAAGACCCAATAAAAAATGGCGGTTGCTTGAGCGTTTAGTCATATGCGTCTGACCTGTCTATATCTCTATGCCTTTCAGTTCGCTCAGATCCATCCAACTAACTCAGCTTGCGCACCGTACCTCGCACCTCGCCTCCACCCTTCCCTTTTCCTTTTTCATTCACGCACTCACGCACAAACATACCACCACTGCGGCCCGCCGCGCAGCATGTGTCGTGCATCCTGCTGTCCAAACGTACCATATTTCTCTCTTCCAATTCCCTTTTTTCGACAATATAAATCGAAAAAAATTTTTACATGGCTGTAATATTAAAAACAATATCCCCAAAGTCATGACGGTAACGTGAAACAGTTAAAAATTTCATTTTTTGCGGCTTCTCATGCCTAGACCTTTTTAAAATTGTATTACTGTGTATTGTCTAAAATTTGAAGGATTCGAATATCTTGTCTAATAGCTTACACATAAACAAAAAAATTTTTTTGTTTAGTGTGGGACGTTTTATTCGTAAAGCCTACTTTTAACACTTTTGGATTGCACGCCTCAAATGGTTCAATTTGGCCCAGTGATTAATTTTTGAACACTGGAAATTAGTTGTTTTGTATTCTGGAGTATACAAGAATACTGTTAATTTTTTTTAGACCTAAATCTGAATGTGGCATTTGTAGTGTCGTTGCAAATATAGAATAATTTTCGCGGCCATCGGCATTTGCACCAACGGCACGCAACCAGCCATTTATTTTGGAGTTTTTTTTTTTTTTTTTTTTTTTTTCTTAATTACGCTATTCGTTTGGAAACCAGCACTACGTAGTATTAAAAATGATACGGAACTCCAATCGGCGCCGTCGCACAAATGGTTCGTGTATATCGAACTATTATGTTTACTCTGGGAAGACAGATATAAGTTTTCAACGCCTGTGTCGTGTTGAGTCGGAGCTACTACGGAAATGTACATGAGCATGTTACATCCCGATTTGATACCGACGAATCATATAAGTAAAAATGCAATTTATCCGTAAAATTCATACAAGACGTATTGTGTATATACAGTAAGCTCATACGTCACTTATATGCGTGTGTGTGTGTGTATTAGCTTTAAGGTGAATGTTTCATAATATGCTGACATGTAATACGGCCAGCCTCATTGTAAGAATGCATGTATGTATTGAAATCGTATGTAATACTTATGAATGCATACATCGTATTGTATGTATGAATGAATAGTTTACTTACGCATTTATTGTCCATTTTTACTAATGTGTACCAATTAAAAAATTTTAGTTAACACATTATTTCATTATACTCAAAATTGATTGTAAAATCCCCAAAAGGATTGATTGCAAAATTTATAAACTAACTGTCACACTTGAACTTGTATTTGGCGTTCTTTTATTGCTGATGCGAGCTTTCATCATCCTGATCCAAAAACTCAATCGCACTTGTCAGAAAAATGCAATTGGTACTGTTGTATTGGTATTTTCTAAATGAAATCATAACATGTAACATCATCGTGCAAAAGCCTACTGTTTTGCTGTCAACGTAGTCTGCAAGAACATCGCTCATTGGTTAACCTTATTCAAACCAAAGGCCTCTTTTACTAGCTCTGGCGCTATAAAAACTCACCATCAAGAAGAAAAATGGCTCTTTTCACGTCTGTCACCTGTCCTCTAAAGTTTTAGTCTACTCTTGACTCCCACGACTCACGAGTACCTTATACATGTAAGGCATAACGTGTTGGCTGAGGCAACTCGGGTGTATTTCGAGAACATCAATAGTATCGGACGATATTAAGGAGTGAGGTACAACGAAGGAGGCCCGCCGAAAGTGATTCCGGCGATAGCAGAGAAAGCAGAAACTGCAACATCTTAAGTACCGGCCACGAACTCATTTGTGTAGTTTAAGGAACCACTGAAAATTACTGAACGAAGCATTAGGGATCTCCGAAGTAGCAGTAACAGCAATCAGTAATAGATTAAAGTTATTTGTTAGTAATATAATTAACACCAAAATCTTGTTGAAGTAATCTGAATAGATTGTATTTAAAAGAATTACTGTTGGGTTGCAAACTTTGTCGATTGTTTTTTATATTTTTAATGCATTTTCGATACTTTAAGTATCGGTTTTTAGTGTCAACAATTTGTTTTAAACAGATGACAACTATCACTTTATAGATAAAAAAAATAAATAAAAAAATAATGTATCAAAAATTATTTTCTGCTCAAAAAAAAGTTCTTAACACTAAAAATCCAGACTTTAAGTATCAAAATTGCATAAAAACTACAAAAAAACAAAGTTTGCAGCCCATAACAGGCTATGTTTTCTTGTTATCCAGCAATCCAGTTGGACCAGCATCGTTTCCTTCTTCCTGTGCAGGTAGCGCTGTTTAAGATTACTGCACTTAGCGAATAGTTAACATACATACGTATATATAGAATATAGTTGTACAAGTTCTACTGCATGTATATGCATATAGAGAGAGAGAGAGAGAGAGAGAAGGAGGGCCCAGTGGTGGAGTGAACAGCAACGGAGTAGCGGACTAGACTTCGTTGCATATTTCCCCTCAGGCGGCTGTTCACTGCCCGCCATAAGATGTTTCACGGCAAAAACAAAAATACATTACCAATCTGATCTATGAGTCATAACTTAGAGCGGCAAGATGGCTCTTTTACTGTTAAACAGCTTTTACACACTTTCTTAACACTCAAGCCTTGGTCCTATTTATCATAACGTAGGGCAGAAATATGGCTCTTTCACTATAGAAAAGTTTTTAATTACCATAATGATCATTGTTTGTTTTTAAAAATTTTTTATTTATTGCTGCTCTTACACAATAATGAGTGGTGAAACATTTTATAAGATACATAGTCCAGAGAAAAAGCCTAGTTCATTTTATCAGTTATGACGTAGGGCAGACACATGACTTTTACACTGTGAAAAATTATTAAATTATCCAACTTACTGTCGTTAATTTATAATATTTCATTGTTAATTGCTATTCTGACACAATTATTAATTTCGAATAATATTATTACAGAAAAAGCGAAAAATCCGCCAAGTTGCACATATCACTAATAATTTACGGCAAAGGAATAAACTTTTCACCCTAGAAAAGCTTTAAATTGCCTGATTTCTCGTTGTTTACACTACAGTATTTTTTGTTGATTGCTGTTATGACACATTTATTGGTAAAAGACAACATTATTAGATTAAAAACAAAGTAAATAAGTCCAGCTTGACATATCAATTATGACATAGGGCGGAGATTCATTTTTTACTGCAGAAAAGCTTTTACTTGATAAATTTATTTCTGTTCAATTGAAATAATACATCGTTTATAACTGTTTCAATACGATATTATAATAAGATGAAAAACTAAGATAATATAAGCTTAGACAGACCTATAAATTATAACGCAGATCAAAGATACGGCCTTTTTACTGCAAAAAAGCTTTCAATTACCTAAAAGCTCGTTATTTTTATCTGATAACTTATTGCTGTCCTTAGACAATAAATAGTAGTGGAACATATTATTAGATACAAAACAAAGGGAAAAGGCCCAGTTTGACAATCTTAGTAATACATCAATCAAAGTCACAAAAACCATTGTAATCGCTAACCACAAAAACTGCTCAACCGATGTTGCTAAAATTTTACGTACTGATTCTTGACACTTCCTAGATGGTTTTAGTATAGTTTTTATCTTGAAAAAATTAATAACAATAGCAATAAATAAGCTCAAGGTTTTGCGAAAATACGTTAGCTTTTCACTTTAGCTTAGTAGGATCCGCTAGATGGCGTAGAAGTAAAATCGCAGCTACCTACTACAGAAATAAGTCAATCTCGTTATAATATCCTTGAGCGGATTGACGAATACCTTGGTCGTTCACCGTCAGTGAATCACTAATACAGTTGCTCGTCGTGCAGCTGGGTATCCCGGCTACCAACAAAACTCTTCTTCACTGGACAAGCGACTTACGTAAAATTTCATCTTAAACTACCAAGATTAACGAGTGCCATGAATAAAACGCGTTCTAAATACCAACGTTTTTACCAGGAGAGGTCCATTCAGAGCACAACTTGCCCAAATAATTAGGGGTTTAATGATCGTTCTTCCAATCGATCCGATGCTACCAGAGCAGATTTTGCTACAAAAGCAAGCTAGCAAAAACAATCCTGAGAAGTTCAAGCAGCCACAACGGCCTTCCTCCTCAGTGGTTCGTCTCAATAGTACATCCACAGAAAAGGTATTTTCCAGACCCACTTTCCCGACCAACAGGAAATGGTTGATTATTCGGAGAACGACCCGAATACGAGATATACTTTGGGCAGCGGCGTACCTCCCTTCAACGTGGTCTTCGTACGCAGAGACTCCGAGGTAAGAGTCAAGCTATTCGCAACCAGCTCTCTATTATCGACAATAATGATAAGGAATGACTGGAAGTATCATCACTGGCCTTTTTCAGGGCCATCATAAGTACTTACGTTCCCTAATTAATCATCAATCTCATTGGATCTTTTTAGGGCCTTTTAATGTTCAACTACCTTGACAACCAATACATTTTCACTACCATTTCCGTCAACGTTTCGTCGACTAAAAAACTACATAAAGCCAGCCACTATTACACCAAATAAGTCATTCACTGGCAGACATCACGAGCGGAGTTGTCCGTCGTGAAGCTGGGAACTCCGGCGACCGATGACTCTATATTACCCTATCAAATCTAAGCATTCAACCAGGAATCACCGATTTTCTCTGAGATCCATGCTGGGCAAACCTAACAGCTATACAAGAAAAATAAACTCGAGCAAACGGGACCGTCTCCAATAACCCAAAGGGCAAGCATCACGAACCAATCTTCCACCTTAGATCACCAAAATGACTGAGGTCTGTGAAAAAAAGGTGCTGTAGATACCAACATCTCCAGTGTAATACCAGGAGACGTTGGAAAAGAGCTCTACAACTTGCTCCAACGCTCCAGACGTTATAAATTTCCTCCCGATCAGTCTGATGCTACAACAGCAGGCCAGAGAAGATCACCCTGAGGTATCCAAGCAGTTACATTTGCTGGAAATTTTATTTGAGAAAGAGTTTAGCTCACCGGTCTTTTTTAGGGCCATCGAACGTCGAACTGCCTTGCCAACAAATATATAACAATGTTGACAAAAAACAGTCTTTCGAGCTCACAAATGTTTTAACCATGCCTATAGTAGCAAAAGGGCTAATTGAAAAGCAAATTTCAAGTGCTTCAAGTGTATACAATTTTAGGTGTTGAGAAACTGACGCACAACATTCATCGAGACTGAAACAGCTGCGTCGACAAATAAAGAATCCATTACGTGAGAGATCAGCTTTCCATAATAACCCTTACAGTAATCACTTAAATGTTCCAGATTTTTAAATAGGTACAATAATATGTGTTTGTATTTTTTGTGGCGATAAAAAATACAGATTACGCTTCAGGACTTTATTGCTCTGGTAAAAAAGTTGTTCGACTAGAAAAAACAATTATTTAATTATACTTTTTCTGTCACTTTTAAATTTTTACAGTTTCAACCATTATTTTTCTCCATTTATTATAAAGTGAGAAAGTGAGAATCAACGACTCTCCAGGGCCAACAATTATGTATGGCGTACGGAATCAACGGTACTTGTCAGNATAAAGCTCACCAGCTGAATCCTAAGAGAGCCACCAATGACACTAAAACCTCGACTAAAACAAATTGGTTAAAACGATACTCTAAACAAGACATCTAGATCTTAAAATTTTTTGCTCCGATATTGTTAAGGTTAGCGGATAAGCTTTTTGATTTGCTAGCCTTTTTTTGAATTAATTTTTTTTCGTTACATTACATCTCCGTATTAAATTGATTGTATAATAAGTATTTGAAACAAAGAAAACTTTTTTAAAATATTTTTTATTATATATACAGAAATAGTAATAAAATGTTTGTAGTTGTAAAGCAGAAATATTTAATGCAAAGTGTAACTGTTGAGTTGATAATATACAACAGTTTCAACATTTAAATGCAGTTAAGGTAATTGTTTGTATCTCTATTTTGTTTGATAAATGTTTGTTTTTACACAATTTTACTACGTGACTGTCTCAATTGTGATCATTTGCAATGATACTAAAAAGTAACGAAAATAGATTTTATAACTTTCGTCATTAAAATTATCAAATTAACACGCCCTTATCAATTACAGAAATAAGAAAGTCGTGATCGTATTAACTTTTTTTTTTTTTTTTTTTTTTTTTTTTTTTTTTTTTTTTTTTTTCTTTTAATGCAGTACGTTTTCTCTTTACAATATTTTTTTCCTGCTGATTTATATACTGTCTTCTTACAACACTTTCTTTGATTTTTGTCTTTATTTGTATAGACCTTGCTTGCTTTTTAATAGTTAGATTTCGTGTATTTAGAACGTCTCGATACTTTCCTTTTTTTAATCTGTATAGGTGCTGGTTCTTCTGTAGTCATATGATTTTTGTTTGTATTCGTTATCAGTTTAGAAGAATTCCTTATTTCTCGTGATCTCCTTTTTTTAATATCTGCGTTTTTATTAATCTGATTAGTAATACAAAAAAATCCTAGTTGTTAAAAAAAAAAAAAAAAAAAAAATGATATTGTGTGTCAAAGTGAGCTTGAATTCTTCATTCCTAAGAGCAGAAAGAGGATCAGAGTATACGTAAACTTTTCAACTGCATCTACTATTTTAAAAAAAATTTCTGAGTTAATGATATCATTTTCAGTCACTGACAAAGATGCTCATTCTAATAATGAAATAAGATGAAACAAGTTTTGAGATTGATTGTATACATGTCCTTTGCTTTAAATCACGATTAATTTATGATGCAGTGGCATTTTTATATTTTTTCCCAGGATCAGAGTAGAGATGCACTATTGCCACATAATAGTTTTATCACCTTTTTTCTTAGTAATGAATTGGGCGCTTTTGCGTACCACAAATCCTGCTATATAGGCAATATCAGAAATTATACACTTGAAATAATCATGATCTTCTAAAATCGATGCAGCATTTGCAAGGGTACTGCAGTTCAGTCTTTCATCTAACATTTTATTGATTTGAGCATCCCACTTCATTTTTTTCTCGTTAACATCTGGAGTAAGTAGGTATATTTCAAGCTTTAAAGAGCATTGACGATATCACCACCAATCAATTCTTTTAAAGATTTTACCAATTAATATATAAATACTTATCACCACAAAAATAGCATTTACCAAAACTAAAATGTTAGGTAAGTTTGATGTGTTAAGTTCGTATTTTGTAAGAAATTTCTTAAGTTTTTATCCACTGGCAATGTATAGTATTTTTCCTAATAAATCTATAGCCTTGAAAAGTTCTGAAATCAAACTATAAAAACGGTAAAGTTTTTTTGTTTTTGGTGCAACGTACATTGTGTATGACACCCATAGTATAATTCTGATTAGTACTTTTACTTTAACGAAATCAAACTAAGTAATATTGACTTTTGACTGGTACTTCATGCAAACATATAAAAATGTTAGGGCCAAATTTAATATTACTTAGTTTGATTTTGTTGAAGTACGAGTACTAAACCTGAGGGGTTCGCGGGAGTGGGAAGGGGGGACGGGAGAAGAGGAGCGAAGTGACGGAAAAGATAGGGAAGAGTCAGACTAGCTTGGGAACTGTTACGAGGCAAAGCGTAACGTGAAGTGAGTGCGTGCCAACCAGAGAGGTTAGGTGTACGAGAAGGGTAGCCAAACGAGAGATACTCAAGGTCGACGCCACCCGAGTACCCGGTAGATTCAGGTGGCGAATACCAGGTCGAGTCCAAGGAGCTTGGTTGGTGAGGACGCCCACCGCAGTTCCTCTCGTAGGATCGAGAAATCCATTGGCCAATTATTCCGGAGATCGCTGCGAAAAGCAAGTAAGTCGAGGCGAGTGTTTTTGCGCGCGTTCTGTTCCTTCGACTCACGAGGTCTGCCCTTTGTATAGTGAATAACTTGTGCGAAAGAGAAAGCTGTCTCAACTTGATGTTATTGCTCAGGCGAGTTTCCGTTACGGTAAATACACACCCTCGTAGATATAGATAACTACTTGTATTTTCTTTTTTACAATATTTATTTTGTATTTTCTATTTAAACTACAAGTGTTCGTGTACGAAATTATTTAGCTCGTATAAGTGTGTATTACATCCAACCCGAGAATCCCGTGTCCCGTATCTGTGTATATTATTAGACTTCCAGTGTGGCCTCCCGTTTTAGGTGTACCGGCTCTGCGGGATCGACGATACGATCCCGAGACGCTTAAGTGTATTGATACAGGGATGGAGGCGAGAAAGCAGGTAAATTGACCTGCGAATTTAACGAGGAGTGTCGACGAGGGTTTTCGGGCCTAGCCGCCCGACTGAAATATAACTTGGCAGGGCGTGAGGTCATGTCCTGTTGCTGGTAACATATTGCCCCATGCGCACCCCATAACAGATTTTAATTAATATTTAATGAGTTAACGATTATAAAAAATTTATCACAGCACAGTACAATAAAAAAAATATGTAGGGTGGCTAGTACAAGACTGCTTTTTCATCAAATCTTCCAGTGATTTCAGAACAACTTCCTACTGCCGACGCTGATTACATCTGTAACGTCACGCTTATTTTTATCACATAAGCTAACACACTTATTCCTAGTTCATATTTAATATTCAAAATATAATTTTATGCAGAAAATCAAGAAAAACCATCCTGTAGTATAGCTTTCTGCAATAGGGTAGTACTACATGCCTGTGAATGTCTCTTCAGAACGTCCATCACACATAGGTTTTTTGACAGATATTATTCAAACGGCAAACATATATTGAAATAACATAAAAAATACCCATTAAATTTGCAGCTCGTTTGACTGTGCAATTATTTTATATATGTTACATTTAAAAAAATCAATATTTAACAATTAACCTTGTGAAAAAGTAACGTTAAATGGTAGTTATATGATTTGTAGGAATTTCCCAATTTTGTGGGTGGAAAAGATTACTTTTAGATAAATCTATCGAATTTACAAATAAAGCCACATATTAGTTTTTAAATGAATGTAGAAAGAGGGGATGAAGTGTGCGTAAATGCATGTATGTGAGAACATCCTTATGAGGAAAACAATTGCTAGCTTTACTGCACACATTGGCGTTCGTCTTACTTCTCTGAACTTTTCCCCTACTAACTATGTGAAGTACGTCCTTAAGTCAAAAAATCACTTTAATCACGAATAGAAAAATTTTAAAAGAAGAAAATACAATCAAAATTAATTGTTTGTGAATTTTTGAGAATTTTGGAAAATATGAAAAATTGTAAAAAAAATTATTTATTTACTGTAAATGTAACGAATAAAATATTTAGTTATCAGTTTAGAAGAATTCCTTATTTCTCGTGATCTCCTTTTTTTAATATCTGCGTTTTTATTAATCTGATTAGTAATACAAAAAAATCCTAGTTGTTAAAAAAAAAAAAAAAAAAAAAACACCCACACACTGAACCAAGTGACGCTAAGTACATTTTAGATATACTAATATTGTATTAGTTACAGAGGTTTGGGAGCAATGATGAAATATCTTGAGCCGCTTGATATACGCCCTTAGTTTTCTCTGACTAATTGTGTATGTGTGTGACTACGCGNTTTTTTTTTTTTTTTTAAGAATCGGTTAAAAAAAGAATAAATGGAATTCGTGAAGTTCAAAATGTGTGGCGTGGTGATGTCATGTGGTGTAGAGGAAACCGAAAGTACGTCACGGGGGCCGAGGTAAAGGGGAAAATCTGAAATCGTTGATGTAAGTACCCTCGTGCACAACGCGCCTGTGGAAGTACAACTTCAAAAATATCATTTTAAGTACTTTGCATCATTACTGGTAGTCGAATCGTTTTGGCTATCAATATGACTATTAGAGCGACTTCTTTTATCATTATCTTCTTCTGTAGTAATTTCTTCTGAAAAATTTTCTTTACTAATACTATTTTTACTATCACTACTTTTCTCTTCTTCGGCCTTTTTGACTATTTTTTTCTGAGATGTCGTTTTTTTCGGTTTCTGATCATCTCCACTTTTACTTCTGATTCTTTTTCTACTTTTGTTAGGTTTTTTGTTCAAATCAGAAATTTTACTTGCAATGTAAGTGTTTACATTACCTAGTTCCATCTCAGCTTTTATAACTGTTAACTTAAATCCTTTGACTAGGTAGTTTNCAAACAAAGAGCGATGGACAGTTGATAATTTCTTGTATTTATCCCGGAGTCATCTTCTTCACACTTTAACCGCAACGCTTTCAGCAGACAGTCCAGGACCGGCCAGGTATAGACATCCCAACACTCCAAAATTGTGACATCGTTCGCCAATGATCGAAGCCAAGTTTTAATAACTGATAAATTTCTTGAGTAGAAAACTGATTTCTCAGCGTCTAAAAGAAAAGCTATATAATTATAAGGTTGAATACTGAATGAATTCTTAATTCATAAACATATATATATATATATATATATATATATGTTGCTAAGTAGTAAGGGTGAGTTATTTCCAGACACCTCTGACGTCACCGTCTGGCGCTGGTGGTCGGGGCCGGGGAGAGTGTTTGGTCGTGCTTTTCGAGGAGGTGGAGGAGCGGGGTCCCTAGCTGGGGAATTTCGTGAGCTTCGAAAAGTGGCGCGGTTTTTAAAATCTGGTGGGGCCTTGGAGGTAGGATGGAAAGGTGAAAATAATGAAGTCGTTTGGAATGAGGTTGACAAAATTTATTCATAGCGTGAAATAGAGTGATACACCTACAAATACAGTGTAAAAATTTAAGATAATTGTTTATAGTATAAAATGTATGGTGACATAATATTAATACATATAGGTAAAGTTGTCACTGATAAAAAGTGTTGTTAATCTAAAAGGTTATAGTTTTATACAATGTAAGTGATAAATAGAACGCAAGATGTCTAGTTTTTTGTGATGTATTTCAACGTAGGGATGTATATTTTAAAATTAATTAAAGTAAAATACTTCTAGATTTACAATTTTTATTACATGTTGAGGATATAACGTGCCTATTTTCTAGTTTCTTACGTCTAGTAATTTTATTGTACAAAGTTACACTTATTTCATCATTAGTTGATGTAGTTCTTAAAAATATTGAACAAAGTATAGCCAAAGTATAATAATGAGACATAAAAAACAAAAAATCGGTACAGAAATGACCACGCACTCGAGAGCCAATACTCTGCAATTGTTGTACGTTCCACTCGTAACTAATACAGTTTCGTCTAAGTCGATCAACATAGTGTGAGACAGCGGGTGGCAACCCATAACTGTCAAAGAAAACTCTGTGTCCGCTGGTATCGACATAAAAGGCAATCCAATGCGTACCAGGTCTTGTGCTCTCGTCTATATTAGCTACAAGAGCACACGGTCTTGTCCAAACAAACGGCAGCTTGTCTGCTAGAAATACCTCGTCTGTCGGTTCGGAATATGCCGCAGCCCTTTTTGTATTTATAGTGAATTCATCTCCCCTTATTTCAGTATACACAGATGCAGTATCCGGTATGGTCTTTCAACCTTTATGTCACTCACAAATACCCTAAAAACGATAGATGTTTTAAATAGTAAGAACTAAGTTCTGTATTATTCAAAGTGCTAATTCGAGGAATCTATCGTAAACAGTAAGTGAATTACTGAGTTTAGCAGTGAAAATAAGATCATTGGTTATTGGTTATCAAAAAATATCCTCTGAGGGTTGACTCACAACGGCGTAGGTTGTTCACAGAATAGGTTGAAACATATTCTTATCTGTTATGGTCGTGGTTTCGACACTGCCACCACCAAACGACAACCAGTTCGACGAGTAATAATTATAACACTCAGGTAAAAATAGTTTGTTATTACTATTCTCTGATAGCTCACCACTGTGTTTATTAACGTTAGTATATGAAGACATCATCGACGAGTTTACATGACACCTAAGAGTCATCACCGGTGCTTTGTTGATGTAGACGCAGCATGTTTCATTCATTTTCGTATAGTCCACATAATTTGGCGTAGACAAATTTAAAATGTTTTCAAGTAAGCGCCCACCTGTATATAAATTCTGTGCACTTTGGTAAGCCGGTGACCAGCAAGGCCAGTAAGAAGTGAAGATCGAGGAATCTGAAATAGATTTTCCTTCAATAAAATAACTTCACGTAAAGTTGCTTATTATATCAGAAAATTATTATTTTATACGTGGTTGATTAACATTACTTAAATATTTTTTTAATAAAAACTATGTTCAATAAAATATATACAGAATCAGTTGTTGCTATTACTAAAAACTGTAAGACACGTAAGGCAAAATCAATTTTTTGGTATCTAATCATGCAAGAACAAAAAGTGGATGCGTAATGCAAGCATACCCACTGCGTGGTAACTAACATATATTAAAAACCTGTTATGAAGATTCATCAATAAATAATCCCTGTTTGCCAATAAAAACTTTACTCTTATTAAATCTAACAGCTCAAATATTCTTACATAATCTAGTTATGTCCCTACTGTTTGCATAAAAACCTAATAACTATATTAAATTAAACCTTCAAGTTCAAGTACAACCCTTCCAAGAGGTTTTCTATTATATTTTTTTCAAACATTTATCTTCTACCCCATGAATTCCAAACCTATCTTCCAAAAGCGACATTTACACAATTTTTTTTTATAAATGGCCCACGTATATTTCTTTATTAAAACTTACAATTTAAAATTCTCAAGTTTGTCTTAATTAAATGAGATATGTCTTGTTTTTTGTATAGAGTATGTTACGTCCAAACTTCTAAAAGTGAAGGGCGGAACTTGAAGATTCGTTCTACAAACAAATAAATTAAATTTTTGTTCGTCAGGAACCAGCCATCGGACCAAAGACCTTATTTCGAGTCCCCACTTTTTCTAGATTTCCAAAGGTTAATGCTTTTCATGAGGTTCCCGATCTCCTTTGTAGCAGCAGCAGTAGAGAAGGATATCTACTGGTTTAAACGTGCAGGTTTTATTATCGGCATTTGAGTTTTTTTTTTTTTTTACATCTAAGGCATCATCTAGTATGGCGGAAGAGGGAATAACTTCTGTAGAATGCACTGGCTTGTTAATCCAGGTTTGTAACTAATAAACACGAGCTAGAGCAGAGCTGAAAACTTCCTTTTTTCGACCATGATAACAGCAAAAGTAATCATTATCGCGAGAAAGATTTTTAAAAGATGGGCAAGAGTACTCTTCGAGATTTATTATTTGACGACCTAATACTTTTTCCAGTAATTTTTGTTTTTGATTACCTTGAACGTAAATGTGAAGAGCACTTCTTGCTATGTCACGTAGAGCGCTATATACGTCCTCGATATTAGCTTCACCATCAAACCACTCGAGTCCGTGAAAATAACACGTTAAATAACTATTTGTAGCTAAAAGTCCTGACGTCAATTCCGTAGTGTTGTAGGGTGGTTTTATAATCGAATGTGAACTAAAGTCACAGTCGACATCTACCACTGCGATTTCTTTTGATAAAAAGTCACCATTTTTATCGTAAAATTCTTGGATATCTACAATGAAATTAACTTTTTCCATGGTTTTTTGTGAGCAGCCACGTCCACTGTCTTAAATAGTACGTGGCATACTGATCGTTCGACGAAAGATTGGAGACTGCGAGATGAGGAAAAAAGGTTTGTAACAGCGCTAAAGAAGTGGTAGTGAATATGAGAAGAGGAGTGATGGGGGGTGGTGGTGGTAGTTGTGGTACAAGGGAGGTTATAGATGAGAGAAAAAAAGTCTTTTTAGAAGTAGAAATCTACAACTATCTGACGGTTTGAGTCTATTCCTAACATGTTGTCAAATTCTGAGTAAAGAACGGAATTTATCGTTTCTGTCAAAGGCGTCTCAAAACGTACTTCTATTCTGACAGAACCATTTTTTACTCAATTCCAATGACCTGCAAAGTGCGAAGACAAATCTGGTGTAAGATCAAATGCAAAAAGACAGTACCCTTTTGGAAAATCTTTTCTGTGTATGTTATTTCCCTCGTTCATGTAATGTATTCCGGAGCCAGAAAATAATGTATGATAAGCTTCAACGTACATAGATCCACTTCCTGTAAAAGTAGGTTGTAATGGTTTGCTTGGAGTTTGTACTCCATCCACGTATAATGACAAAAAATTAATAGAGTAATTTTGGAAACTAAAGGGGTTAAGTTTTCTGTCCCCGTTGAAAGCTTTGTTGTCAACGAAACCTAGTATTATTCTTTTTGGTAACTGGCAAAGAATAACGTTTTCTAAACAGTCGCCTGTAATACCACTGTGCATAGTAAAAGATTTAACTTCCACACGGGTGATTGGATATTTTGCAGTAGTGCTTGCTAAAGTCTTTGCATGTGCAATCAAAACTGTGGGGCTTACTTCTGCTCGTCGTACAAGAAGTGTTGTTTCGGTAATACTGACTGAATAATTCCTTGTAGATGCATCCATCAAACAAAATGCATCCTTCAAACGAACCAGACGTAGACGAACTTCGACACCATTTAATAAAAGTTTGTCTTGATTAAACACGTCGCAATGCAAATGACCCATCAAGTCCACTGTCATACCATTCTTTATATACTCTTGACGTTTTGCGAGAGATATAATTTTTTCTGATCTGGATAGCTCATGCTCACCTATCTCAAAGTGTAGCTGATTGGGGTGCGTTATGGTCACATTCTGGTTATTTTTTTGAAAGTGGTAACGGGCAAATAGTAAAAAAAATTCATGCAGCTAAAGGAGTTATAAGTCAAATTTGTAGAACAATATCAATGAATAGGAGTCAAATAGTTTTAAAAAAACGTATAAGTTTGAATGATAATTCCCAAGTAACGCTATTTATTGAATATCTTGAAAAAAAAAATAGTGCATCGGCATTTAAAATTTTGGACTTTACGTACTTCGGAACTGATTATCCTGTTTTTCCAACATTTTTTAACCAATACAATTTATCTGCAGAATGTAGGACTTATAGGAGAATGGTAAAAAATAATTCATTGTTCACATCTATGAAGAATAATGCAATATGTTCCAACAATTCCTTTGCAATGACTAGAAATGGTGATTTCATTCATATTAGAGATTTTTTGGTTGATCCACAGCTTTTAAAAGAATATACGATCTGTTACTTGGTGAATACACGAGAAATCTTCGATTTTCATGTTAGATCCGCAATGAAAAAAATTGTCAGTATAAATAGAGAACCTATTGTGATTGAAACAAGAGATATACAGTCAGTGTGTGTACAAATAAGCGTTGGCAAGACGTATATTGGAGGTTACATTTGCCTGGTACCAAATTCTTTTTCATATTAAGTCATTCATAGGAATGTATCATTTGTAATAGTTTATGGGCATTTATTTCAAAGTGTAATTCGGAAAACTTGTAATTGTAAATAATTTAATTATTACACATTAATTGTTATGTAACAATAAGTATGATATAATAGGAATGTGATTAACGTTATGATAACTGTTTAATAGTAAATATCAATTGAATTGTAAATAAGACTTACCTTCTGTAATTAAGCATTATTGTGTAAAAAAGTTATGAAAATAAATGAATATTCAGAAATTCTAATTAAAACGTTGGCCTATGCGTCTTTTTTAGGAACATTATTGTATTTATTGAAGTTTTTTAGTTGGACACTTTACCATTTTACACTGGGACGTAATCGTACGTACTACGGAATCGTATTACGTATTTCGATCACGTAATTCTATTACGTAAATTGATTACGTATTAAAAATACGTAATTGAAATACGTAAGTGAATTACGTAACAAATCGTTCCAATCTGTTACGTAATTTAATTACGTATTTTAAGTACGTGTTTTTTATACGTACGTAAAATACGTATTTATCTACAATAGGGCATCTATCTTACCAGCCACATCAGTTTCCCAAAGACGGATGGACAAGTGAGAAGTTTTTGCTGCAGCTTCGTAATTTAATAGTGTTTCGATGTATGTTCTGTACGGGTAAGCATTGTTAGGAGGGGTCACTAGTTTTTGATTGAAATATACATCAGCTTGATTAAATATAGAGTGTAAGAAATTGTTTACTGGAGCCACAGACGCATCTGTATCCTTGTCGTAAGGTATGAATTTTCATTAACTCTCAGCATTGTTTGAGCGAGGTCCAAATAATCCTCATTTTGAGAGTTTATGACAAACTCTATCGGACTTTCGTCGGTTGATGATAAAACAGGTTTAAAATAAACCCACCGACTTGCTTCTAACGTTGTCTGAGTAAGAGGAAGAGAAAATAAATCCAACTTACTCTTGAGTCACGGATCAGTGTGGCTATGCAAAAAAGACATTATTAATATTTAACTAAAAGTATCGGTCACTTTAGATTTTTTTTTGCCCTTTTTTACTCTTTTTAGTGTTAACACGCTTAATTTTTTTACCATTCTTCTTTTTCCCTCTTATCTTCTTATTCTTTTTAGCAACACTCTTTTTGCGTCCACATTTTGTCACTCGAGATGTTTTCTTTTGAGCAACGAGACTGCACTCGACGTTTGTACGGTAAAGCATTGTACCCGGATCCTTCCATTGATCTAACAAACTTTCCCGCTGCCTTACGTTTCAAGTTTATACCTAATTTGGTTGCACGATTTGTCAATGCATCTTTAAATGGCAAATCACGTTGACCAATGTCATCAATAATATGTGCACCAGCTCGGAAAGCTTCTTTTCCAATAGCGCGTGCACCTTTTGTTATATATGGCATAGCTGTGCGAAGAAGCCCCATGAAAAAAGAACCCAAGCCATGGACTCTCTGCCCATGCGAGCCAGTAAACCCATGCTTGACCCGTCTACCTCTACCACCGTACTGAAAATGATACACATCGTAAAAACTCATTTTGTACAACGATTCTAAAAAAATATTTTCCGAAAATGTAACACCATCGTCAGTATCCCAAACTCAAATGCTATCGGTTTACTGAAATGGTCTCTGATATCTATATCGATTGCATGAAATTTATCATTAAGGAGAGGTACGTATGCAACAGGCGTATATCTCTTGACAATTATACCATCAAAGTGAACTTCTTTAGCATCCAAATTAACTGTTTGTAATGAAGGTGCAAGCGTGCCCCCAACAGTACATGGTTCACATATATTAGAGTAAATAAAAAGTTGATCCAGCACTGCTCTTGACATGTTTGCCGGCTGTTTACCGTGAATTAACATTCGGTAATCATACTTTATTTCTCGATATTTTTTTATATGAATTATTCCTTCTTTAAATCCTACAATGCGTTGTACTGTGTTTGATAACCAGGATAATTTTTCACCCTTATTTACTTCAAAATGTTCTATTATAAATGAAAACACTGTTCCTTTCTTTTCTAAGGTGGGTACACCAATGAATACAAATCCACCGTTCATATAATAAATTAACTTACGCTGATATTCTTCATCTTCAGAGATATATTATATTATTTCATCCGTTTGTTATTCATCGCTTCACATAAGCTATTTATCGAGTCGTGTGTGCCATGTTAAAAATGACATTTTGTTTTATCCTTAGGTGCACTGAGTAAGGCGTCCTCTCGAGTGACATGTAAAATAGTGCACGGTACGTGAATCTCGGAAATTCCAACCTCCCATTTTCCACACAGCTCAATTTCTTTTGGTAATTGAGTAGAAAAATTTGTTGTAGTATTATAAGAAAAATATTTCATACTGCTGTTGCTTGGCAAAGTTATCATAAAATCGTTATGAACCATCTCTCAAGTCTCTTTCAAAAATCCAAGAATTAAACTTTTTTGGAGAACCCCTCCAACTAACAAAATATTGTTTGTTTCTTCCCTTTTCTTTAATTCGAATTATTTTTTAAATTTTATACTCCTGATCTAATACTCACTCTTTAGCGACTAGGCTAAGCTCCTCAGGGTAAAAAAAATCCATCAATACTTTCACCATCCAAATCATGCAAGTAATATGTGTATAAATTTTGTCTTTTGGCAACACCGACAATTTTAAATATTTCTTCACTTTAAGATTTTACGGCACCTTTTTCGAATACGTTTTTTACGCGACCAATACGCACATAGTCTCCAACTTTATACTTTGATTTAGCTTGACGATTCTAACGATGTTTTTGCTTTTGTGTTCGTGAGTTTACTAAATTTTTTTTCACAACGTGCGCGTTATATATAGTTACTGCACTCGGTGCCAGCTTGATTGTGGAGTGGGGTAATTTATCATACCTATCAAATAAATCTTGTAGTACATCGATGTAGTGGAATGTATTTTTATATGTAAAATATCTGTACATACGTTCCTTGAGTGTTCATATGAAAGGCTCTACTACAGCTGCTTTAACGTAAGGGTTACTCACAATCTGAAGTTTAATTCCATTACGCTTTAAGAAATGTTGGAACTCGCTTTCTAAAAATTCTTTTCCCCGATCTGTTTGGACTGTTTTTGGAAATCAATAGTATTTATCATCGAGAATTTTTTTAAAAGCTGTGTTAACTTCACGGCAAGTCTTGTCGTATATTCTCGTTGTAATAGATGTTTTGAGTAAATTTGTATGGGCTCAACCATTACGTGATAAGACTGATTCCACTGTTGTAGTTTTTGATAGACGTCAATTGAATGAGATCAGCCTCCCACAAGTCATCGAAAGTGTTGACATCGTAAAAAAGGCGTGGAAACTTACGTCAAATAGTTTTGTGTAACGTGTGAACGTCTTGTCCCTTTAACCATTTCTTTATTTTATCTGATGAAACATTTTTATTTAATCTTATTAAGTTTCAAGCCTCGGTAAGACCAGCCACATGACTGGGTGTAAGGTATTGTTTTTCCAACGCGTCCATTTTTTCAATATCTATGCCACTGTCCTCCTACTTCTCCTCTCTTTTGCAAAGGTCTAGATGTCTTGGATGGACTTTAGATGTCCCTTTTAATAATTTTATTCCCTTTAATAGTAGCTTCCATAAATGATTGATATGCTTTACTGCCGTAGTTACTTGACAATTTATCGGTAATATCGTCATAGTCACGGTCTATCTTCTCTCTCGAGTTGAATAATTTTCAACAAGTCTCTGATAAAGTCTCGACTCGATTGACGTTACGAATCTCCCACAGGTCATTATTTCCTACAAACTCTCGAAAAGTAACGATTTCACGCAACATATTACCAAATTTTTTTCTACCCACAGATTTGACTGTTTTTCTGCGTCTTACCGCATCACTTATTAAGTCAATAACATTAGAACCTTGTATTTTTTCACCATCAATGGTCACGACACCCTCACTATTCCAACTAATTTTACGGTTATTCTTTTTTAAATAATTCAAAAGTAATTCAGACTTTTTTTGATATGCTTTAGGTATAGTTTTCAGAATCATATCATCAATTATTCGATCATTTGCATCTGTATCATATTCTTCCTCATTTTACGGTTATTCTTTTTTAAATAATTCAAAAGTAATTCAGACTTTTTTTGATATGCTTTAGGTATAGTTTTTAGAATCATATCATCACTCATTCGATCATTTGCATCTGTATCATATTTTTTCTCCTCTTTTTCCGTTGATACGTATGGAATTCTTTGTTCGTCTATGAAATAAAAGTATCTTTGTAAGACTCTTAAATATTCTTTAGATTTTTCACGTTCGTCGTTGAACGCATTGGAGTCAAGAATTTGTTTCATTTCATCATCTAAACGACTGAGGTTATTTCCAACAGTTTGTGTGGATTGTAAAACTCGTTGCGATAAAAAATCGTTAGTAGCAATAGAAACAGGTATTACTTCTTCATGGAGGGGTTTCACATTTTCACGGAGTATTCTTTTGAGCTGTTCTTTCGAAATTAAAATCATTTTTTTGCTTTCTCCATACCACTTTAAATTTTTTTATTTTGTAAAGCTCTTGTTAATATTGCGCTTAACACCGTTGGAAGTATAAAAGGTAAAAAACCATCACCTTGTTGTACAATAATTTGTCTTTTTTTCCAAGAATCTTCACTGTCGTAGCCTTCTTCCTTCTTCTTCATCTTTTTCTTCTTAGAAACACCTTATCTCAACACATTTTGAAATTTTTCAAGTTTTGACTTTTGTAATTTTTTTAAAGGAACAACACCTTTTAGTACATTTAGAACACACTCGCAAATACAATGCGTTAATTTTTTATCGGCTTTAGTTAATAATGCAACAGGCTGATCTTAATTTAAATGCTCGAGAGCTTCCAATATTTTCATAGGTTTTTTTTTCAAACGGTATCTTTGAAGAAAACGAGGAGTTTGAGGACCCATGACTATTTTGGCGACCAAAGTGTTGACTTGTCATCCGTTGTGATGCAGATGCTTTCATCGTTCAAACAAAACTGAAGATACAAGCTCACTGACCAGTTTTTTAAACAAAATTTAATTTTTTACCTTAGGCATTAAATACGAATGTCCCTTTGTCGTTGCATCCTGATAGGCTTCTTGTACAAATTTAGGATTTTTGGGAAAAATTTGTCTTGCCAAGTGTTATATTTTAGCACGATCACGTGGATTTTTAAACAAAATAATATACGAAACGTTGAGACTTATATCACGCGAATAAGTAGACTTGTAAGAAATATTTTGAGTTATATACATAACACTCATGTTTTTATGATAACTTCCTTTTGTAAACAAATCCACAACAACATTGTTTGATGATTCACGCATCAAATCATCGAAGATGAGTTATTTCTTACGTTGAGGATCGTTTGAATAATGTTCGGGTTTTGGTAGTCCTTCGAGAAATTCAATTTGTTGACCATTTTATAAAAAATTTTTACTTTTATAACTATCCTGCCACTCTGTGGAGTAAAATAAAATTCAATCAAATCGTACACTTGACAATTCATCGATAACATTTAAGAATCTTTTGACGAAAATAGTCTTACCACACCCTGTAAGACCACAAATCATACTCGTCCACGGATGCTGCCAGCGCGTATCCATCGCGTCATTTGAACTAAACTACGCATGTTAGTATAACTGATTTGATAAAAGTATATTAATTTACAAATTATAAAAAAGAAAAACCCATTCGTAACAGCGGTGGTGGCGGCGGTGGCGGGGGTAACGGTACAGCTGATTTACCGCGGGGAGTCGAGCTGACTTAAAGAGCAAACGCATATCATGTAGCTGCATCCCTCTTTTTTAGCTTAACTAAACAGAGGGAAATTCTCATTTTACGCTTTTCTTACTAGGTCAGTCTAAAACCTGAAAAGCGCGGTATGTGTGTTTTTATTTTCTTCCTCTTTTAAATATCTTATCCTTACGAGTTTAAAGGGTCGAATTGCTCTCTGAAATAAAATACGATATCTTTTCAAAACACAAGACAACATAAAAAAATGGATGGATGTAGGAAAATCTTTTCATATATCGCAATCTGTGATAGAATGTAATATAGTTATTCATGAGTTGAAACAACATTTTTTAAGTTTACCGTCTTGAGCAATTTTATGTGGGTTAGGAAATATTTTACCAATATCGTCTTTAAATAGTTCTTGTTGAACCGATCTCGCGTATATGCTTTTTTGTCGACCAGTTAAAAATAGAACTTTAAGGCCTTTTTTTATTAACGAAGGATTTATTTATAATAGTTTTCACATTTTTCTTACCAGTGATGCAATACATGGATTAACCGTTCATTTAAACACCATGCTATGTGCATTTGATACGGCAAGAGTTGATTCTACTGGATTTCATCACCCTGTTTGGCCTAGCGACTTACCTGTTAGTTTTACTCGTTGAGTCTCTATTTTATCATCGTCACCTCCTTTTTCTACGAGGGAAAATTTACAAAATAATGACCAAAATTATAAGAAATACTGTAAAAATAATTTATGTGAGAAAATAAAATTTTTTTACTTATTTGAGTTTTATTACTTATTATTAACAGGAATTTGATATCAGTACACATATTTACACAACAAATTGATCCTTCTAAACACTACTTGACATCTTGTATTCGAAGTTTATAAACGAAGTTAAAATGTTTTAAAAATATTTGCCTGTTGCTTATGATACTTAGCTTTGAAAACATACTGACATTTTTTCATTCTATTCAGAAATTCATTAGTTGCACAATAAACGTTGAAGTCGTGTAAGCTTATGAATAGGACAACTCCCTATCAACCAACCTGAAAACTCTTTTGGGTATCTATTAGATGTACGAAATTTGATCGACTCAATTTCACTTTCTTCTATGATGTTTATAATATCAGAAACATGTATGTTTAAAAATTTATTAAAATCATGATACCATCCACTGTCCACCTTTTCTTTATGACATTTTGTTTTCCCATGTAAAACTGTTTCCAGATCCGATTTGCATTCAATACATATAGCTTTATGTATTTTACCAAAGATAATGACATTAAATAATATATTGCTCTAATGTTTTAATCATCGTACAAATTTTAGCAATGTATAAAACTCATTAATTTTTTTTTTTATTTTTTATATAAGCCTAAAAACAGTTTGTATTCGTCGTAAATAGCGATATAAGTCGTAACTTTGCAGAATTAGAAATTAATGTAATACAAATTTCGAAAATTTTGAATTGATTTGTTGACAAAAAGGTTGTGTAGTTAAAAAAAAAAGGTCAACTATGAGCAAATTTTACAATAGTTTACTTTAGGGCTGAATTGCGGAAAAGGAATTAATTCAGTCAAGTCAAACAGATTTTTTGTATTCATTTTTTCAAACTTAAATTTTGCTCCCATACAAGGGGCGGCAAGATTGATGGCGTTGGGGCGGCAAAAATTCAAGTCCATCCCTGCATATAGTCTACTGTACCGATTCACCTAAATAACAGTTTTTCACCTTACTCGCCGGAGACTTATCAGAACGAGTTTTCCTACAGAGAATCGTCATATAATTAATAAATGAACAACACTCAGGTATCATTGTCAAAATATTTGACATTTAGCAAGTGCACTTTTTTGGATAAAACAGTACGAAAAAAACCACACAGACCTACTAATGACGTCATTAGTCGTCAGCTGGCCGCGAAAGTTCGTGTTTCGTGTTCCCTTGAAAGTTGCCGTCTGCTGTGTTGTTGCATACAGCAGTCCATTGTGTATAATTTGACGTTCGCAGAGTATATGCAGACTGCAGTAACCAATAAGAGTACACATCTGATTTGTACATTATGTAAGCATATTTTGCAGTCGTAACAAATTCTATATACGTATGATTGAGCAACATCTATGTAACTGAAATATTCCGTGTGAATCGTGTGAAAAAAAATTACTGTCTCTCAGTAGCATCTTTCAGCAGTTGCAGCTACAGTCTTTAGTCATGTACCTTCTATAACAGATTTTTTATTTGCATTCTTGTGTTTGATGTGCTTATTTCTGTAGTTACATTGGTAAAAGTTTAGTTTACGACTCCTTACGAGAAGTTAGCTTCAGAATTTGGAGTGCTACCAATCTAATACAGCGCGGGAAATTCAAAATCACTAATGCGGTAAATTTAAACGTTAATGACGAATCAAAAGAAAACTCCACCTCCACCTGTAAACTTTTTCTTTCTTGTTCACCCATGGTTCACCAACAGTAACAGTTTGGTAATGGCTCAAGAGCTGTGTTAAAAATAAACAAATCCTATTAAGTACCGACAAAAGAATTACCAACCGCATATTAACATTTAAATTGACCACCTTAATAATTTTGAATTCTCTGCGTTGTTATGTTAGCAGCATTGCGAGTTCTGCAGTCAATTTCTCGTAAGGAGTCGTAAAGTACACATCCGCCGTTACATTTTCCAAGTTTTCAGTAACAACACAATATCTGCATGCATTGTACACGTTCAGTAATACACACCTGTATGAGTGAGTCTTACACAAATATTTCTTGATTTTTTTCAGTAAATCACAGACATCGTCCTATTTTAAGTTGTAAACAGATAGACTCAACGACCCTGGCCACCTTGATGTGTTCTACTCTAGTATCATACACCGGTTGGGTGCTTCGCTAACTTCAAGATAAGTGTTTTACTCTAAAAATTACTCTGAAAAATTTGCATTTATTCTAGCATTGTACTCATTGTATCATGAGTATTTAGACAATGGCCAAGGTGTTACTGAACAACTGCAGCATGCATATCTCATCTACTAAACGAATGACCGATACGTGCTGTTGAGAACAATAGTATTGATGTTTCCCAACTTTATATTACTTTCTAATATACATAAGACTTTTTTTTGTGAAACTTTTAATTCTTCTTATAATAGGTGAAAATCTAAAACAAACAATTCAATGTATGGGAGAGGAGGATAATATATATAATAATAATAAATTGTAACACAAAATAGTTTGCAACATCAAATCATTCATTTATTAACAGTGCTTTGCTTTAAATCATTCTTAGTATTTGATCAAGGTTTTGTTTTCAATTATTTGTATAAAGTGTTTTCTCATTTCCATTTCAAGTTCGCTATAGGTTTGCTTTGACGGATCACTACCAAACATCACGTCAACGAGATACGCAGCTGCAAAAAGTCCACAGCTGTACTCATCTTTTTGACTTTGCACTTGTGGAAACAATATGTTTTTTTTTTTTTTTTAACACGGGAATGCACAAGGAAATAAAATTTCGTTTTTTTTCGGTTAAATTTAAATTTAACGAGGATTAATCCTCGTACGTTTTGCATCCTATGCTATCATATACGTGCAGGTTTTTTAAGTCAAAATAGTAAGCACGCCAGTGTAAAAAATGATTTCCTCGTAATATATAAACAGATAGTTTAAAATTATTACTTTCCTCAATAAAATGTAAATGACTTAGCCCCAACGTGGTACATGTTTCGAAATGAATATTGTCTCGAATTATGGTCAAAAAAGCATCAATAGAAGTGTCATATAGTAATCTTTTTGGAGATAGTACATTTTGCTTTATTTCTTCAATTGATGAATTACTGTTAACGACTCGTAAAGTGTCTAATTCGTCAAGTGTTGGGGCTTACAAGTATTCAGTAAAACATCCTTTTCTCAGCATATTAACCCAATGTGAAGGTTTTCCATACTCGATGCTTTTGATTTTGACTTATTGTTCTGGCATCGGTTTTTTACGATACTGAAATCATATAGTTTCTTCATGCTTACTGGATTTATTGTTTCAGGAAGTAATCAACTACTATTTGTTTTTCTAGTTTAAATCCATTCTTTTGTCCAATTGTTTTTTTTTAAATAAATTGGTTGAATGAAATTGTATACTTTACTATTATAAAATTTGTCTTCATTCCCAATGGTATTAATATCATCTCTATCATCAACACTTTGTGCACCAGATTTTATACAAAAAATTTCGCAAGTTTCTTGTGTGCGTTGACAAATCATCAAATTGATCAATGGTGTCTGTTTTTCTTCCATTCTTTCTTCCAATTCTTTGATTCCAAATTGTACTGTGGCATTCGGGAAGCCATATTTCTATCCAAACAGCTGTCAATAATTTCTGGTAGTAAACATTGTTTGTGAAATTCAGTCGAGGATGGTTCCATTCTACCATTTCAAAATTCTAATCCCGCAATACTGTGATATTTCTTACAATTATCAACTCATTAAATATTAATTAAACTCATACCTAATCAACATAGGGATACTCATTTCCACGATAATTGCACAACCTTCGTACACAAAATTGTTTCATAGAAGGTGTTTTTGTACTCGAAATATTCAAAGTATATTCCAAAAATTCCATTCCATAAAAATTTAACATACCGTGGTCATATAGCATTCCATGGTCTAGTCCCTAGTACTGCAATCCAATAACAACCAATAAAAAAAAAAATTTTAAAAGCCTGTGATGTGTGTTTGCACCCGTAATTTCATATAAAATCCATTACAAATAAAAGATTTATTTGTGTTTAAAGGAAATATCTTTCAACTAGCCAATGTAATTTTATGATGATATGCAGATATTGAATGAATAAGAAATGTAGCTGTATACATAACAAGCGACTTTTATAGAAGTTTATGGGAAACATATCAACATTTATTAAATACTAATATATTGTATTGGATTTTATTCGACTGAAAAAAAGACCGCACTGAATTATTACTTTTATAAGAGTCTACTAGACAAGCCCAGTAAGAATTATATTCACCTTTATTGGTCATAGTAGGATTTGGTTACGTCATTTAAATCATGTTTTTATTAGCTTTTACGCTACTGTTATTTAACAATTTTTATAGGACAGTACTATCATTTTAACAAAATATCAAGAAGTGAATCAATGATTTATTGGTGTTTACGGGAAATACCTTACGATTAATAAATGTGATTTTATGATGATGTGCAAACATTTAATAAATGATAAATGTAGTTGTGTACACAACAAGCGACTTTTATTGGAGCTTAAGAGAAATATATCAGCATTAATCGAGAGTTAAATAAGCCTGTACCATACAGTATCCTATAAGATTTGACCAGTAAATAAATGGTTGTGGAGATTACTGCATAATGGGTTTTTATTGGACTTTGCAGGTACATCTAAAATCTAAAAGCCTTAAGTTAAAACTTATCTTTGTATTGGGATTCACAAGGAAAATCTGAACATGGCACGATACTTTTGTGGAAATATTGGTTTTTATTAAATATTACAGTGATTTAAAGCATTGATATTATTGGTTCTTATTGAGAATCCCTGCCCAATTTCGATTGTAGTTATTTGGTACCACTAAATTGGTGTATTTGTTTTCTATTAAGATTTTCAACAGCATTGGTACTACTACATGATCAGTTTCTTATGGATTCTTATCGTCATTTGTAGATATACCTGTATCTCTCCTTTTCGCCGATGAAGTTTATTGGAATTTATGAGAAAAACGTGATTTCTGCGCACGATTGTTTGAAATCTGTTGAAAGTTATTTTACTTAACAGCTATTTATATGATTATTTCTATTGTTTCGTTTTGAGTAGTAAACTATTGTATTAAAAACTGTATAAGATTCGATGTTAGAAAAAAAATCATCTACTGCAGAAGACGGTACATTAAACTCAACCTAAAATCAATCATAAAAAATAATTTATTTTAAAAGTACTGCAATCAATAATGACCGACATGGGTCTGCCTATAGTTTTACGATTGTTACGCATTTATATGGATGTTTTATTGCCAAAACTGGATAAGTATCAATAAAATTTCATTTGCTATAAGCGCTAACTGTACAATAAATAACAGACAAATAATCCAACGTACAGATTATAAAAAGTGCGTGTAACATTAATTAGGTTAGTTACATATAGTATGCAACAATCACCTCATGAGATTAATTAACTATATATGCTATAAAATGGTGATTCTCACATTAAAACACAAATAACTGATGAAGACAATATAATTATAAGTTAAAGTATTTCTAAATAGTTATATAGAAATAAAAGTTGACTGATTCCTATATAAAATCGAACTCATACTAAATTCCACATTGTAAATAACACGTTAACTATTTACCAAAAATAATGTATGGGCTGTATACGATAAGTTTATATAGAATTCAATTATCGTATTAAAAGCATAAGTTACATGATGGTTTTACAGATGAGTCCCAACACCCTTTTTAAATGTTTTTTCGTCAGCTGTAAACTTTTTACACATGATGTAAGCTGCAGAAATGAATAACAAATATTACACATTAGTTTATGTAGATATTTATTATTTAGCAAACTCAAAAACAATAATCATTAGAAAACGTTACGTGTAGGAGAATTACAGCTTGGGACAACATACATGCGTAATTGAAATTAACTAGTATCCTAAGGAAAAACAAAGTTTTGGATAAAGGGATCGATGCCTAAAAATTGAACGCAATTTGTAACAAAATGAATTTGTGTACACAGATAAACCGGGAGAGACAAATAAATACCAATAAATTACGGCCATCGGTATTTGCACCCGTATATCGGCATTCGGATATGTAGAATTCTTAACATATGTTAACTTTATGTGCATAGTTGAAAAATGCACTTTTCTTTTAAATTGCAATAAAAAAAAAAAGTAGAAAAAAAAATTACCTGATACGTTTAACACATCTGATAGAAGATACATAAGCCAACGGTTTACGACAATACTTTTCAGTAAAAATTAAATTGGTTATTAATAAGAAAAAGTTATTAAAATATCCGTTACCAAATAACTATAAACGCACATAAAAAATACGATGAGGTTACTAATGGGAATTGTCACATAAAAATCAAATATAATTAAAAAAAAAAAGTTTATGTACACTNGGCTTAATATCGGTTTTTGCACCCGTAAATTCCCATTCAGTCATATAAACTTGCAAACGTTTGATAATATCACAAGCATGGTTACGAATTGCAATTTGACTATAAAATACAATAAAAAAATTATAAGAATTATCTGATAAATCTTCCAATGGTTCAACAAAATTCTTTTCAGTACAAATTTAAAGGGTTATTGGATTACCTCATACGATTAGATTCAATGTTATTTCTATAAACTCCAATTAACTATTTATTTGGCTCTGAAAATACGATCTTAAAAACTATTATTTGAAAACAAATTATGTGCTTTTTACTATAAACTCGAATAAAATAAATTTGCCATATGAGTGGCAAATAGGAAATAATAAAATTTTTGTTGGGTCTTCATTTTGTGCAATCAAACTTATCGTTTCTTTTTTGATTTTTATTGGATTGCAGTACTAAAGATGGGAGGGCATAGATGAGTCGCCTCCAGCACGCGTAGTGGCAAAAACAGGAAACCTGGGGTACCAAATTATTAAAATTTTTGCTCATTTAAGGAAAGAATAACAGCATTTTGTCAAATTTACAGATTTTATCATTACGAATGCATAAATAGTATCAATATTAGGAAATTGTAGTTACATAAATGTAAAAACATGAACTATGTGGTGCCAAGAACGGTTGTAAAATGTTTGAATAAAACGATATACATTAATAAATCCTCGTTTGTTTTCGATCCAGAGCACACTCTCAGAAGCAGACGGCAAAAAGAAAGATAAATACGTGAAATAAGACATGATCATTGTGATTTTTATAATATAAAAATGTTTATGAAATATGGGTGAAAGAAAGTGCTGTGTTATTCAGTGTAACAGTAGCGCAAAGACACATGGAGTCAAATTAGATAAATTTCGATGATTATCCAACTGTAAATAAAGGTAAAATTTTCATGTGCATTGCAACTTAGAGAATTTTCAAAATAATCTGAATAAAACATACATGCAGATTAACTTTGTAGGAAGCTGAAGTTACCGAGGTCTGCCTTATTACGGCGGCACTTGTCAAATTGCTAACTTTATCACTTTAAAATTCTGTAACATCGCACACATGACTTTTTTCAACTAACTGTTTACCTTTTTTTAGGGCTTCAGAGTTAAAATAAATTGAGTGTGTGTTATTCCTAGAGCCTGTTTTTATGATAATATCTATTATCAGATGAGTAAATGTACTAACTTTTTGCTAATTAAGTGATTATTACTAAAAGTGTGCATCGGTGTATGATGTTGACGTATAATGTGGGTACCCGCGGTTGTATGATTTTAACACCAAGAGTGGCGCAGCATGACATGCACCTTGCCAATAAAATTTCTTTCTTTATTGATTCTCTAAATCGTAAAATATTATTTAAAACAAAATTTTTTTCATTTTTTATGTTGGCGCCTTTTGTTGTTCTTATGGCTTCTTCTATTTTTCTGGACACGTTTTGGTATGAGTGATTCACTTTTTTTTTTTCAATAACAATGTTATATTGTTTATATGGATCGGCATCGCGCAACGTTTTGAGAATATTGCTATCGCCTGTTTAGTCGAAACGACTATAGTTCGTAGACCACCTCGTGAGCGGTGGAGGATCAACCTCACAGCACGCTGAAATTGGCAGCACACCGAGTTCACACAAAATTCATCACATATTCACATATGTAAGCGCTGGTTAATTTTTTTCTTACCTTCATTCTTTTTCTCCTTTTGTTTCAGTCGGTACAATTAATCGCTCTCGCGCCAACTCATTAAGTCTCTCTCTCTATACTCTCATTAGCTAAACATTTCTCTCCTTCTCTATTATTCACCTACATCTCCATCTCCTTTGCTCCCATTAAGTGTCCTCGGGTCATAGGTCTCTCCCCCTCTCTTAATTGCTTACATCATTCTCTCTCTCTCTTTTCCCGGCTTTTAACATAAGGTGTAAGGGATTGATGGGTCCTGACGACTGCAGCGGGTGGGAGAATTAAAAAGGGAAGGGGGGTCTTGTAACTACTTAGGGTGGGCGCGCTGGGTCAGTTCCGAACTATCTGTCTATACAGAGTGGTCTACAGTTGTCAACTGCGATCTCGAGTATCTGGCATAGTTGGGTATTATATTCGTCCTACTAGTTTCTACATCTTTCCTCATCATCATCACGCACACGTGTATCTGGGGATCACTTTTTTGGGGTTAATTTCCCTCACGCTTTCCTTTTTTTTATCATCATCGTCATCTGCATCATCTTCGAGAAGCTCGGCGTGCTGCGAGTAAAGCACGGCGAAAATCCGCTTCATGGACCGTGCGACGTTTGTCGATTCGTGAGTTTTTCGAGACACGTGCGGACGCGCACGTATACGTTTTCTACACACAATACACAAGTACACACTCTTCATTGCAGGAAGTTTATCTTAAATTTATTGTTCAACCTCACTCGTTTGTATTTTTCATTCATTTTTCTTCTCTTGGGTTTTTCTCTTCGGAGTTTTTCCCTTGAGCCACGAAATATATCTTTGTTCGTGGCTCATAACCAGTGTATTGTAAATTTATTTCACCTAGTTCATTCCCATCCTCCGTTCCGATAAATTCAGCAAAATTGTCTTTTTTTTAGGTGGATTTTAATTAATCATTTGTAAATTGAGTAGTTTTTTTTGTGCCGCGATCCCTCCTAAATTTTAAGTAACAAATTAGTTGACTTCGTCAAAATAGACGCAGCCAACAGGGCAGCAACATTCTTGCTACAATTCATGGCGCCGTCACCAATATGAAATTCATAAATTAATTTATACAATTTGACACTTCGAGTGAATAGTTCAAGTAAAATGTCTTTCTCCATACTTGTCGATGGCTTATTTCTGTCAAAGTTATGAAAACATCGATGTTGCTTTACAGGTTTGTTCTTACGTTTGTAATAATTGCAAAAATCACACATTTTTTTACGAACTTCCATGTCTATAACTTTACTTGTAGAGACATCAATTATATCAGCAAGACCTGACAATGACTTATACCGCCCTTTCCTGTATGTTCGCTTTGTCCAATATCCATCTCCCTCCACAGCTATAATACCAATTTTTTCACCATTATACATTCTAAAGTCCCCTTTTTTAATGGCAATATTTTTTGAAAGCTCAGCAGCTTTGTGTATTTCGGTATAGACTGTTTTTTCAATTGACTCAATAACTACATCATCGTAAATAAAATAGACACTTTGAGATAAGGGAAAGATGGACATTGATCCGCATAACTAATTGAAATTATCAAAACCTATGCCACTCGCGTATATACCTAATAAAGCAGACTGATTAATACTCATGGTCGTGTCATCATTTACATCAGTCCAAATGAAATCATGAAAATGGCATCGTTGGCAGTCCAAGAAAAATTTTTTTCCTTTATTTGTAATTAATCTCTTTACTTATAAGGAGGTCACCAAAAACGCATGGATAACGGGGNGGTATAGGGGGAGATTAGGCAATTTTGCTGCGAGAAGGTCGCCTAAACCCTCCTCGAGGAGCATTGCGTGGTGAAAAAGCACATGTGAAAAATAACAGAGGTACTTGCCCGAAAAAGTCGTACTATGGCCGGGAATTGAACCACGGTCTCCCGCGTCTCAATCCACGACCTAGCCGACTGAGCCACCGCGCGCTCGGCGTATATACCTAATAGAGCAGACTGACGTATACTCATGGTCGTGTCATCATTTACATCAGTCCAAATGAAATCATGAAAATGGCATCGTTGGCAGTCCAAGAAAAATTTTTTTCCTTTATTTGTAATTAATCTCTTTACTTATAAGGAGGTCACCAAAAACGCATGGATAACGGGGATTGTGATTGTCAAACTTTTGACTAATTTGGGTCAATAAGTATTCATAGTCTACGATTGCTTAATAAACATTTCTTTTGTGTTCAAGCGAGTCATGCGGTTGATGTTCATTGTCACTAGTGTGGCTACTGTAAATAAGAGTTCTCTTGTCTAGAATATCTTTTCTGTCGTGCTCGAAGTTGTTTTCTGTGATGGAAGAATAAACGTGTCTTCAAGTTACTTCAACAATTGGTTCTGTCACCTCTGGACAACTGTCTGCGGCTACCGGCGAAATATTTGTTGAACTTTCTCTTTTTGATCAGACTGGAAAAATAGTCGTTTCATGATTTTTATCAATCAATCGCTTTAGGATTCTGCAAGCAAAAAGGTAACGATATGTATGCATTATCGAAAAATAATGGGGAAAAATATACAACAAATTAACCGCGCTGAATTATCGATTGCAGCGAATTTAAATTTCATCAAAACATCAACCTAATTTTACAGAAAAGGCTCTTACAAGATTACCGTT
This sequence comes from Copidosoma floridanum, assembly GCF_000648655.2. The sequence goes on along the minus strand of NW_019379783.1, from coordinate 21,562 downwards.
TCTGTGAGTTGTATTTTTGACGATATTTTTTTCTACATTCGTTTGACCCCATATTTTCACTTACAAAAATTTCAAATTTGGAATTAACGCAGTAGAGTAGAAAAAAACGTATTGGTTACTTTGCTTGAGATGAAAATGAATGTGTTTGTGTTTCGAAATGACTTCGGCTGACAGTACAGTAAGATCACGTGATACAGGCAAAGCATTGATAGCAGACGGATGTGCCCCACCTTCACTTTTACCGGAACACTACAAAAGCCATGGTTATTTGAAACGCGGCCCAGGTCAGCTTGATAAAAACTTTACAAATTCCATATTACATAACTAACCTAACTCTATCTTGTAATTTATATCATTAGTACCTACCAAAATACGGGAAAGTTACAATTTTACTTAGGATGATCTTTGGCACTGAAAGTGAAATATACCTGTGACTCAAATTTACTTCATGTTATACTTACAAAAAAGAATTTTCCGCCCTCGAGTGGTTTTGGGAGGCTGGTAATTCCTCGGGCAAAAAAGCAGTTTTCCGGAACTCGTTCGAAAAGTCTCCTTTACGAACCTCGTTACGTCCCTCGCCTTCGGCTCGGGCCGCAAACCTCTCGGTTCGCCAACAAAGACTTTTCAAACTCGTAGGACAACTACTATTTCGTACAATAAATATATGCAGTAAAATATATCAAAAAAATATATATAATTCTTAAAAATCAGACTGGATAAAGATATAAAGTACATTCTACATACAGATTCAAGTAAGAAGGGCGCGGTTGTTGTATGTTGGTGCCCAAGTCGCGTATAATGTATTTTTTACCCAGGGCGCAAAGTGCAATTTTGCGCACAGTAAATCACTTGGGGCCCTAAGGCAGAGAAGTACTTTGGGCCTGGAGGGCGCAAAAAACTTTTCTGGACCCATGGGCAGAGAGTCTGGCCCGAGGGCGCAAAGCGGCAGTTGCACTTTGTGCCCACGGCAAGAAAAAGTTTTTTTCCGACCTCGGGCGTTTTTTAAGGGTCGGGTATGTCCTCCGTAATAAAAATAGAATTCGCTACATAAGTGCCATCACTCCGTGGCTACCTTACGTCCCAAAATAGTTCCAGAGACGATGGCTTATCTGACGAAAACTACTATTATTTTAATGGTTGAAATAATGTTCATGTACGTTTTAAACGAGTGAAATTCTAAATAAAAATGAATGACGGTTGTCTAAACTCAGATGAACAACATTTGTTTTTCAAATGTTAATAACTAATAAGTATTACGTAAAGTGGTTATAAATATTTACATGATAAAGGGCAAATGAAAGCAAAGGACTGTAAATAAATAAATGATTTGATGTTGCTGACTACTTTGTGTTATAATTATTTATTATTATTATTATTATTATTATTATTATCCTTCTCTTCTATGCATTTAATTGCATTTAATTGCTTGTTTTAGATTGTTACCTATCATAAAAAGAATTAAATGTTTCACAAAAAAACGTCTTATATATTAGAAGGTAATGTAAAGTTGGGAAACATCAATACTGTTGTTCTCAACAGCACGTTTCGGTCATTCGTTTAGTAGCTGAGATATACATGCTGCAGTTGTTTAGTAACACCCTGGCCATTGTCTAAATACTCATGATACAATGAGTACAATGCTAGAATAAATGCAAATTTTTCAGAGTAATTTTCAGAGTAAAACACTTATCTTGAAGTTAGCGAAGTACCCAACCAGTGTTTGCCCAATCAAAAACATCCAGGTGGATTTCCACTTCAAAATCCAGCTAGATTTCCAGGTGGATCCTGGATTTTCAGCTGGGGAAAATTTATGTAAATCGACCTGGATATCCACCTGGATGGGCTGGAAAATCCACGTGGATCGACCTGTAAATCCAACTGGATTGGCTGGAAAATGTACATAGATTGACCTAGATATTTAACTGGATTGGCTTAAAAATCCACGTGCATCGACCTGGATATTCACCTGGATTGGCTGTAAAATCCACCAGGATCAGCTGGAAAATCCATGTGGACCGACCTGGAATTGGCTGGATTTCCAGCTGGATTTTAAAGTGAAAATCCACCTGGATAGTTTTGATTGGGTAATACTAGAGTAGAATACATCAAGGTGACCAGGGTTGTTGAGTTCATCTGCTTACAACTAAAAATAGGACGATATCTGTGATAAACTTAAAAAATCAAGAAATAATTGTGTAAGACTCACTCATACAGGTGTGTATTACTGAACGTGTACAATTCATACAGATATTGTGTTGTTACTGAAAACTTGGAAAATCTGTTACAGGGGGTACATGATTAAATATTGTAGCTTTAACTGCTAGAAGATGCTCCTGAGAGACAGTAATTTTTTTCACACGATTCACACAAAATATTTCAGTTACATAGTTGTTGCTCAATCATACGTGTATAGATTTTGTTACGACTGCAATATGTACTTACATAATGTACAAATGAGATGTGTGCTCTTATTGTTTACTGCAGTCTGCATATACTCTGCGAACGTCACTTTATACATAATGGACTGCTATTTGCAACAACACAGCAGACGGTAAATTTCAAAGAAAACTTGAAACACGAACCTGCCCGGCCAGCTGACGACTGATGACGTCCCATAGTCGGTCCGTGTTGACTTTTCCGTACTGTTTTATCCAAAAAAGTGCACTTGCTAAATGTCAAATATTTTGACAATGATACTTGAGCGTTGTTCATTTTGTAATTATATGACGATTCTCTGAAGGAAAACTCGTTCTGATAAGTCTCCGGTGAGTAAGGTAAAAAACTGTTATTGAGGTAAGTTGGTACAGTAGACTATATGCATGCCCTTATGGATGCTTGGGCGATTTTGAATTAAACGCTGGCTAGGTCTGAAATTTAGAGATTATATAGAGAAAGTTTGCTAGATTTTTTCAGGAAAACAAAATAGGTAGGTCAACACATTTATTTTTGAGGAAATCGCTTGTGAAAATTCGTCATTTTAACACGCAACCTTACGGAACCCGAAATTCAATAGACTACCGTACCGCAATTAAAAGCTGTGGGCCCACACATTAAATTGGTACATGTACTTGAAAGTATAAAGAATCTATTATTTAAAAAAAGAATAGGATCAATACGTTAAATTTTAAGAAAATAGCGAGGAAAACGTCGAACATGAGAATTGTTTTGTTCTGGTACTGTAAGTGCGCATGCGCTGTACATTCATAAACATAAAAGCATGAAAATTTAAGTCTAACACAAGTATTGGTATATAATAGCAGATGAGTGCAAGAGAGTACAGTGTTGTCAGCTTTATCGTGGCAGGGCCGTCATCTTTACACAAGGTACCTCGGGAAAACTAATAAATTTTTTAATATCGATTTTCCCAATGACTTTTCCGCGTATTATTGCTGTTTTGTTCACACATGTGTATAATAAAAATGATTTTAAAAAAAATTTTACAAAGAATTATTTGTATGACAAGTACCCCACAGGGACCCCTCAATAGATACGACACCAAACGCCCAAGCCTCCTTAATGAGTATATTATTGTAATCGTTGTGTGTAGACGACGCGTGGGGGCAAGAAAAAATATTTTACGTGAGCAAACACAAGTCAATTGATGTACAATCAGTTAAATCGTTATCGGTTCAAGGTTTATTTTAAATCAAACATTGCAATCACTGTGATAAAGATTTTTGTAACATAAGAGTGCAGAGCTTTAGAGTTGTGAAAAGAGTTCACGATTGTGTATCAAAAATGCAGGAAATTAAAGAAACAGATTTGAACGTTATGGCTCAAAATAACTTACAGGAAAAAATTCGAACAAACTTTTATGAACTCGACGGAATTTTTTTACCCGAGGAGTACAAGCTGTTTGCCGATGCAGTTGAGAACTTTGAGGTGTTTGATGACGACGTTTATGTGTGCAGTTTTCAAAAATCAGGTTTGTTACTTTTCAGTTGTCCTGTCTTTTGAGAAGTATTATCAACATTTTTTTGCATAAGTCAAAGTATCCTTTGTTCTATAAGAAACTTTCTTACGATTAAATAAACATTTTGTAACTCATAGCGGTATAAATCGTGATAATAAGTAAGTTTGATATTCATCTGCAATACATGCACGTGTTAACAAAGTTGAGGAGTTAAATTTAATTAAATTTTTTATTTTTGACTCAGGAAGTTTACGACCTCAGTTGCAAAATTAAATTTTATCTTTAAAAAAAAAAAGCTTTCATGATATCTATAATAATAAATTTAATGAATATTCTTTGCAATAACTAGTGTGATTTAAGTCAAAATATTCATTATATGAAACAAAAGTCTATAAATTGTGAAAAATATGTTTTTTTTGTACTAAATTTACTTGAGAATCTTAATTTTTTAAGTGTATTAAAAAAAATGTAAAGAAACTTGCTTACAAAAAATTTAGTATAGGGCTCGTGTGTTTTAAGTTGAAAAGCTTAGCTCAGAGGGCATTAGGTAGAAGCGACTCTAGCCTATAGGATTGGAGCATTTCATAACAGAAAATATATCTGTACCTACAATAGTTCGGAACCAGTACAGACATACTTTCCAAAGACTAAAATCTCTAGCACCCTCTGAGCTAAGTTTGTCAGCCCCATAAAAATAGTAGCTAATTAAGTGAAGAAAGTTGACAGTCATATTAAATTGTAAGTAATAACCCAAGCAGAAATAATTTTGTTTGATAAGTTAGTAATAATTATTTTTAAAAATTAGTAGGAAATATAAAAAAATAATAACAGTTTTTAATGTCTAGATTTGAGACAAGTAAT
>NW_019379783.1:4958-16399 GCF_000648655.2 Copidosoma floridanum | reverse complement strand
ATACTTATTAAACTTTATTATAGTCTCAAATCTGGACTTTATAAAATATTACTATTAGTTTTTTTTTTTTTCGTTACTTTATCACAAAAAAATTTTCCGCTTAGGAAAGTAATTATTTTTTAATGAGTGAGATTTGATGTAGCCCAACTAGTTCACAAAAATTTGTATTAATCATACGGAAATATTACTGATATTGTCAGCTTTATGCTTCACTGTGTACTTTATAAACCTACTAAGAGTTGATGAACGGTACTCTCCAGGCACACATCTTTTCAACGTTAAAAAAAGGTGAATCAACTAAAGATTATAAATATAGTGTTGTAAAACGGTGAAAGAACACTTCAACAATGTGAACAAGTTTTTGTTAAGCCTTTTTTTTCATATTTTACAAAGAAAAATTGAGGGCTATCCGAAGTCAGTTGAAGTTTTCTACTTGATCTGTGAAATCAACTAGATTTCATAACTTTGTTACATTATTTATGTAATAACTAACTATTTTTTTGTCACTTCAGAAAAAAAATTCCAGTCCTAATTTAGCGAAATATTTTATCTTCAAACTACAATGTAGTATACTAAAATTAGTTTTGAATTGCCGTTTGATTTAATAAAAAGCATCGACACTTTGTTGCGTTGATTTGCAAATTAAAATGATTATTTGTAAGTAAAAGAAATTAGCTAAACATTGGTCAGGTAAAAAATTAGTTTATCTAATATAAACGAATCAGAGATACCCTACTCTAGTAAAGTAAAATTTTATTTTATAATCAACTTTCCTAATATATTTTATTGACAAAAGATAAGGTGCCGTACATTCGCAATGCTCTGTAGAATAGATACAGCCTGATTTTAGTTTAAGATTAAGCACAATAAAGAAAGGAAAGATAAAAGTCCGATCATGGTATCATTATTACACAATTATTTTTAATCTTTTACGATGAATTGTCATTTAATTCAACCGAATTCATGCTTTCATTATTTCGTAAAATGTCAAAAGTAGGCGTCGATACTTCTTCTTTGAGTTAAATTAGTGCTTGCTAAGACAAGACAAGACAAAAACTAGAAAAAAGTGGTATTAAAAAAAACGACCACAGCAAAAATTACTATGTTTTTAAGAAAGCTGAGACATACTCGCTATGTTATAAAAATTACTAAACTACATAGTAAAACTAAATTATGTACAAGTTTGTTATTCAACAGAGTAACATTAATTACTTCGTTCAGAATAACTTTTACATTCAAGTAAGAGTAAAAATAAACTTATATGTATATATATATATTCATGTTATCTATGGGCAAGAAATATACATGTAAGTAACACAAAATTACGATATAGTTTTTATTTAACAATGTTTTCAGATAAATTTTAACAACTTTTTCATTTTAATCAATATCTTCTCTGACCAAGGATTGAACCTCCATCCTTCGGCTTCCAAATCAGGCTTAATAACCACCCCTAGTACTGCAGTCCAATAAAAATCAATAAAGAAACGATAAGTTTGATTGCACAAAATGAAGACCCAACAAAAATTTTATTATTTCCTATTTGCCACTCATTTGGCAAATTTATTTTATTCGAGTTTATAGTAAAAAGCACATAATTTGTTTTCAAATAATAGTTTTTAAGATCGTATTTTCAGAGCCAAATAAATAGTTTATTGGAGTTTATAGAAATAACATTGAATCTAATCGTATGAGGTAATCCAATAACCCTTTAAATTTGTACTGAAAAGAATTTTGTTGAACCATTGGAAGATTTATCAGATAATTCTTATAATTTTTTTATTGTATTTTATAGTCAAATTGCAATTCGTAACCATGCTTGTGATATTATCAAACGTTTGCAAGTTTATACTGAATGGGGATTTACGGGTGCAAAAATCGAAATCAAGCCAATAGCCTGAATAATGTATTGCAATTTTTTTCTCTCCTGATTCTTCAGTGTACATAAACTTTTTTTTTTTAATTATATTTGATTTTTATGTGACAATTCCCATTAGTAACCTCATCGTATTTTTTATGTGCGCTTATAGTTATTTGGTAACGGATATTTTAATAACTTTTTCTTATTAATAACCAATTTAATTTTTACTGAAAAGTATTGTCATAAACCGTTGGCTTATGTATCTTCTATCAGATGTGTCAAACGTATCAGGTAATTTTTTTTTCTATTTTTTTTTTTTATTGCAATTTAAAAGAAAAGTGCATTTTTCAACTATGCTTATAAAGTTAACATATGTTAAGAATTCTACATATCCGAATGCCGATATACGGGTGCAAATACCGATGGCCGTAATTTATTGGTATTTATTTGTCTCTCCCGGTTTATCTGTGTACACAAATTTATTATGTTACAAATTGCGTTCAATTTTTAGGCATCGATCCCTTTATCCAATACTTTGTTTTGCCTTAGGACACTAGTTAATTTCAATTACGCATGTATGTTGTCCCAAGCTGTAATTCTCCTACACGTAACGTTTTCTAATGATTATTGTTTTTGAGTTTGCTAAATAATAAATATCTACATAAACTAATGTGTAATATTTGTTATTCATTTCTGCAGCTTACATCATGTGTAAAAAGTTTACAGCTGACGAAAAAACATTTAAAAAGGGTGTTGGGACTCATCTGTAAAACCATCATGTAACTTATGCTTTTAATACGATAATTGAATTCTATATAAACTTATCGTATACAGCCCATACATTATTTTTGGTAAATAGTTAACGTGTTATTTACAATGTGGAATTTAGTATGAGTTCGATTTTATATAGGAATCAGTCAACTTTTATTTCTATATAACTATTTAGAAATACTTTAACTTATAATTATATTGTCTTCATCAGTTATTTGTGTTTTAATGTGAGAATCACCATTTTATAGCATATTTAGTTAATTAATCTCATTAGGTGATTGTTGCATACTATATGTAACTAACCTAATTAATGTTACACGCACTTTTTATAATCTGTACGTTGGATTATTTGTCTGTTATTTATTGTACAGTTAGCGTTTATAGCAAATGAAATTTTATTGATACTTATCCAGTTTTGGCAATAAAACATACATATAAATGCGTACAAGCCGTAAAACTATAGGCAGACTCATGTCGGTCATTATTGATTGCAGTAATTTTAAAATAAATTATTTTTTATGATCGATTTTAGGTTGAGTTTAACGTACCGTCTTCTGCAGTAGATGATTTTTTTTCTAACATTGAATCTTATACAGTTTTTAATACAATAGTTTACTACTCAAAATGAAACAATAGAAATAATCGTATAAATAGCTGTTAAGTAAAATAACTTTCAACAGATTTCAAACAATCGCACGCAGAAATCACGTTTATCTCATAAATTCCAATAAACTTCATCGGACAAAAGGAGAGGTACAGGTATATCTACAAATGACGATAAGAATCCATAAGAAACTGATCATGTAGTAGTACCAATGCTGTTGAAAATCATAATAGAAAACAAATACACCAATTTAGTAGTACCAAATAACTACAATTGAAATTGGGCAGAGATTCTCAATAAGAACCAATAATTTCAAGGCTTTAAATCGCTGTTATATGTAATAAAAACCAATATTTCCACAAAAGTATCGTGCCGTGTTCGGATTTTCCTTGTAAATTCCAATACAAAGATAAGTTTTAACTTGAGGCTTTTAGATTTTAGACGTACCTGCAAAGTTCAATAAAAACCCACTATGCTGTAATCTCCACAACCATTTATTTACTGGTCAAATCTTATAGGATACTGTATGGTACAGGCTTGTTTAACTCTCGATAAATGCTGATATATTTTCCTTAAGCTCCAATAAAAGTCGCTTGTTGTGTATACAACTACATTTATTATTTATTAAATGTTTGCACATCATCATAAAATCACATTTATCAATTGTAAGGTATTTTTCATAAACACCAATAAATCATTGATTCACTTCTTGATATTTTGTTAAAATGATAGTACTGTCCTATAAAAATTGTTAAATTAAAGTAGCGTGTAAAAGCTAATAAAAACATGATTTAAATGACGTAACCAAATCCTACTGTGACCAATAAAGGTGAATAATTCTTACTGGGCTTGTCTAGTAGACTCTTATAAAAGTAATAATTTAGTGCCGTCTTTTTTTCCAGTCGAATAAAATCCAATACAATATATTAGTATTTAATAAATGTTCATATGTTTCCCATAAACTTCTATAAAAGTCGCTTGTTATGTATACAGCTACATTTCTTATTTATTAAATATCTGCATATCATTATAAAATCACATTGGTCAATTGTAAGATATTTCCTATAAACACAAATGAATTTTTATTTGTTATGGATTTTATATAAAATTACGGGTGCAAACACACATCACAGGCTTTTAAAATTTTTTTTTCGTTGGTTGTTATTGGATTGCAGTACAAGGGACTAGACCATGGAATGCTATATGACCATGGCATGTTAAATTTTCATGGAATGGAATTTTTGGAATATACTTTGAATATTTCAAGTACAAAAGTACCTTGTATGAAACAATATTGTGTACGAAGGTGGTGCAATTATCGTGGAAATGAGTATCCCTATGTCGATTAGGTATGATTTTAATTAATATTTAATGAGTTAACAATAGTTTAAAATATCTTACGGCACAATACAATAAAAATGATACATAGGCTGGCCAGCACAAGACTGCGCTTTTACCGAATCTTTCGATTGTTTCAAAACAACTTCCTTATACGTATACGCTGATTACATCTGTAACATCACTTTTACATCGGTGTTATACGATCTCACACTTATTGATAGTCCATATCTATAACTTAAAATATAATTGTATATGAAAAAATAAGAAAAACCATCCTGCAGTGTATTTTTTTTTAATTTGCTGTGTGCAAGTGTATTGACAACATCTGATGGTGAACCGTTGCGTAATTTCAGGACTTTTGAGGATTTAATACATTAAAAATAGCGAATATTACAAGTTTATAGATTTATCACGACAGCAAACGTAAAAGCAACAATAATTTTATCAATTCTGAATATACTAGGTGTGTGTTATGTACATTGTTAAAGCAAAAAGTTACTCTGACAGCTGAATTATCATAACGAAAACGCCACTAAATCCAGTATAATAACCTTAAATTGTAGTATCGAAGCATCACAGACTCATCTAGACCGTGAAGTTACGTGGGTTCGACGTAAATGACAGTAAGTGATACGTCCACTAGCTTTATTTTATGAATTATCATTCGTATGATTGAAGATTATGTTCAATATCTTTTTAATAAAAAAGCTGTGAATTATGAGTTTATCATGATAATAATTATCTTTCCTTCGGTAATTCCAAATATTGAAAACTTAATAACACGCAATCAATAATGTTATAAGTCCTAAAGAGTCCTAAAATTTTGGATATTTCTCCCACTTAGAGCTCTTACATAGTTTTTTTTACTCCCTCCAAGGACTTGCACACAGCGAATAATAGGGTAGTATTACATGCCAGTGAATGTCTCTCCCGGATAATCATCACACACAGGTTTTTTTACAGATATTATTCAAACATCAAACGTATATTGAAATAGCATAAAAATACCCACAAAAGTTATAGCTCGTTTGACTGTACTATTATTTTATATATGTTTAATTGAAAAAAATCGATATTTAACATGTAACCTTATAAAAAATAACGTTAAATGGCATTCATATGATTCGTAGGAATCTCACAATTTTTAGAGTATAAAAGATTACTTTTAGATAAACCTATCGAATTTTTAAAAAAGACCCACTAGTTGGTTTTTAAATGAATTAAGAAAGAGGGGATGAAGTGCATATGTGCGTGTAAAAACATGTATGTCAGCACATCCACATGAGAAAAATGATTGCTAGTTTTACTGCACACATTAGCGTTTCTTTCACTTCTCTGAACTTTTCCCCCACTAACAATGTGAAGAACGTCCTTGAGGACGTTGTCTACTTTTTTTTTTTTTAGTAGCTAACTACGTTATCGACGTCAAGTCAATGACTGGCAACCTCGCATATTAATTGTTATATATACATACATATATATATTATTTTTGTACAAAGTTGTCTGCTTCTGCTCTCAGCTTAGTGTCTCGTGTACCTACATGTATGTACATGCAAATCATATATATGTTTGTGTTTTTACGTCTAAACAACAATATCACTAGAAAGGTAGATATGTTTCGAAAAGTATATATTTTATGGAATCAGACACACTTTTTGTCTTTTTAAAAATACCGCCAACTGCCACTACAGCTCCAAGTTGAAAATTCTGCTGGCTGTAGATGCAACGCTACCACATGTTTTTGATTTATGTTATTTTTATGATTCTGTCCCAAATTTTTCTGTAATATCAATTATAACAACAGTTGAAACTTTGCACAATTATTAATCACACGTCATTCTCTCTACACCTCAAATTTTGTTGTCCTGTGTGATTACCATCTTAATTGTCAATCAAAAATTTACAGATGTCTTATAAGAGCACGTGTTAACCATTGAATTTTCATTGTCACATTTTTCAATAATTAGTATAATAACGTATGTTTAATAAAAATCGCGTGTTTTCTAGACACTCTTAATATTTATATACTCTATTTTCATCGACTTCTGTGATTGTTTTTAATAAGTAGGTAACGTCCTTAAACCAAAAATCACGAATGAAAGAATTGTAAAAAAATAAAACGCAATAAAAGTTAATTGTTGTTGTAGTATCTCTATGTAGTGGGAGTCAGCAATAAGTTACACGCTTTTTATTAGAGATCAAATGGTTTATTACTTAACAATACACAAGGATACAGAGTGGTCATTGCGAGATGCATATATGCTTATGCTCCCGTGCCTGCACATTCACTGGACTCGTACACGCCAACGCCACGCTCATGATCTGTGGCGCAGGCAACAGCGCTACTCTATAGTAGTTACGCTCGCACTCACACACACAACAGTTGTATTTGTACAGTATAAAAAAATTATTTTTTTATTTTTTAAAATTTGGAAGAATATTAAAAATTGCGTGAACAATTATTTATTTATTTTAAAAGTAAAAAATTAATGATAAGTTAATAATTGTTTATTATTATATAATATGAGAACTGCTCTGTTAATACATATTAATTTCGAAATTTTCGAAACAGGTACCTAAAAAACATATTTCATTAAATAAGTTATTTACTTATTTAGTGTATAATCAAACTAAATGAATAAATACACAGTAAATAATAATTTACTTAAAAAATAAGCAACGAACTGTAAGATAAGATGAAGTTATCGAGTTCCTTTCATCGGGCACGCTCATAGCAGAGTTGGTAAGGACCTTTGTTAGTATGGAGGAGGTTGAGGATTCAAATCTCTTTACTCTCGCGCATAACGCGCTTTTACAGGTGTAACTTCGAAAAAGTATGTAACTCGCAATGTTTGTATTAGTATAACATCAAATTTGATACTTATTAGGCGTTAGTATACCTATGGGTAATCTATGATCTTGCTCAATCGATAAAAACGTCGTAAAAAATTACTTTCGAAAAAAGTATTTTTTACTATACTGAATAGCAATGCATTAGACATCTTACTGCGTTACATAGTAAATTCAACCTTAGAATGTGTGACATTTTAAAATAATTACAACAATTACTATGTTGTTGTACACAGGAGTGGCTTATGACATTCTTGTGCCTCAGGCAACTGACCACTTTAGCGCCCTAAATAGCCCTACAAACTTTGGAGATGAGTAGTACTCTATGAGAAAATTATGTCGTAATTTTTACGGATTTTTTGACAAACATCTTAGCCAGCCGTGACGGTCACGAATTTTTTAATTCGCCTCACTAATAAAAGTGGTGTTAAAAAAATGATAATAACTGTACTAAAAAAAAATTTTGATATTTTTGATATGTATTAACGTGCTATTGCTTTAAAAATTAGTAAACACAGTATAGTAACTTTCTTTGCAACGAAAAGAGCCAATCGCAGCTTTTGCGGAATCTTACATATTTCGTATGTTATGTTGCTACTATTATATGTCCGTTTTAGTCACTGCTATGGTAAACTAAAGTAAACGAAACAAACTACTTGAAACTTTATGCAAAACACAACTTACTACTCTAGCATTGCATCATAAGAAAAAACTCATATATAGATAAACAACAACAAACAAAATAGAATTCTGGACCTTATATTTCGGACAACATTAATTCGCTATGGCCACATATGCAGAAAAAATCTATGAGCATATACTTAATTTAAGCCCATGAGTACGAGTAAGAGATACGTGGTACGTACTTCCTTCTCTCTTGCTCCTACGAGCTTTAATATGTTGCACAGCGGTCTATCCTGCACATATAAACATAGAGAACTTGCCTCTCCAAAATAAAGGAATCTGCAATACCTCTGATTGGCTCTTTTCATTGCGAACGGTCTACTGTGGAGCTCTATTGCGTACCATGGGACTGCGCCCTTACTGCATTTGCTCCAGCATCGAACAATCGTAAAATGGATATGAAGCAATCAAAGTTGGCTGCTATACCAGTATTAATCCGCACTCTACTGTACCGCGTTTGCTGGAGCAGCACATCTCTGTACAGGGGAATCTGGTATGGATTGGCTGCCATGTAGAATTCGCCATTTTTAGTTTACTCTATCTGTAACATGATCCGTGATTGGCCAGCGTAGTAACTTTGAAATACCTTAGACTTATACAATAGCAAGATTTTATGAATTTTATTCCAGTTAACCCGGCGAACAAAGTTTTCGAATATTTATTAATTTTTTTCTCGAAATCAACGCCATTTCCAAAAACTTTGCAAGAGACATTTCTTAAAATTTTACGTAGGATATGGTAGTATTTCTTAATTTGCAAAATAAAACCATTTTAAAAATATTGTCCGCCTTATTTGATGCGCCATTTTTAATTCAATGAATTTGACACAGGGATCGTATGCAAATCCTGTAGTTGAGTTAAAATTTGTTCTTTACACATATTTTTTCGTCTTATGGAATAAGATATAAAAAAAAAAACTGTGCTTTATAACATCCAGCACTCTCTAGTGCTTACAATGTTTCGACTTTCATCGTAAGATAAAATTTTTTCATAAGTACACATTCTAAGCTAACATTAGGAAACAAAATTTTTTTTTTAACCGTCGTACTTTCTGAAAAATTGATTTTAAAAATTAAAACCTTAAAAATCAGAAGGAATCCTAACCTCATAAATTTTTAAAATTCCTTTAACATTCCTTGAACATTCCTTTTTAAAATATTCTTATCGTATTCTACGGGGAAAATGCTAACAAAAAGCTATTTTTTTTTTTTTTTTTTTTTTTTTTTTTTTTTTCATACACATCAATTTGTCTACAAAATAAAGAATCTTTCCTTCTACGGAAAAACTCAAAATTTGTGACAGTCACTGACGGCAGAGGTAATGGTCGAAAAATCTGAAAAAGTTACAGTAACGTTCTCTCATGGAGTACTTCCGATCGCCGGAGTTTGAAGAAAGAACATTTTTTTTTGTCTTATTTTACGTCGGATGCCTTATATATTAACATTTCTTATCTTACTTTAATTTAAAAATTATTTCAGAACAAAGTAAGAATTACCATGTAAAATAACAAATTTTAATGTATACTTTGGTTTTACTGTGTAACATGGTTATCTTTGTAATATGGCGAGTGTGTCTCAGCTTTCCTATACAATATAGTAATTTGTATTATAGGTAGTTGTAATACTTTTTCTAACAAAACTTTTTCGAGTGCGCAAACGGTAGAATACAATAAAATCATTTTAAAATTTTTAGATTGTGTCCTCAACATAATACAGCAATTGAGATATAAAAATTGTCTTTACGGGAATTATGACACTTAAAATGTATCATGCTTTGCTTTATTTTTAATTCACCTTCTTTTAAATCTTTTTCTCCTAAAATGGGCTGCTGAACCGTGTTGTCATTGGAGGGTTCTTAAGATTTCACATTTCTTACAATTCTATTTTTTCTTGTTAGGATCATAAACATTCTATAAAAAAGCTATTCAAATATATGTTCCAGAGTTACCTCATGAATAACATAATATAAAAAATTATGTTTTAACATAGTGAAGTCAATATAGCAGACCAATACTCGAAATTTAACAAATTTTTCACTTTAAATAATCATACTGTATTTTTCATCAAATTGACAGTACAAAGTGTTTTGTGATAAAGTGCATGATTTTTATAAAACAGTACATTTCGTACCTAGGGCACAAAGAACAACTTGCGTGCCCAAAGGGCGTGGTTGTTGTGTGTTTGAGTCTGAAGTTAGAACGACATTTTTTGTATCGAGGCGAAAAGTGCATTTTTGCGCCTATGAGCACACTTTCTACTCACCAATTACTTCCTACTCTAGGGCGGGAACAAACTTTTGGACCCCCAGCGCCAGAGTGTTTCTTCCTGCCCGTGGGCGGAAAGCCGGAAAGTAATTAGTACATGGTATGTATGCTCTAGGGCACACAACACTTCGCGCGAGGTACGAAAATAACGTTAAAAAATTTATTTTTGTTTTTAATTTCATATCAGTATAACGATTATGATAATGCACGTGGTAATCACATTGTAAAAATATTTTAAGATAGAAATTCACTTCATGACTGTCAAATGCATTATACAATTAGGTAACGAACGGTTTTACACAAACACTACGTATTGATATAACGTATTTTTGATACCTACTTAGATACGTAACAAAATTATGTAATTATTTTTAATTGGGCGTGTACTTAATCAAAAAACAGCAATACATACTGTCTACTACAAATTGTATAAAAACCACAGTATATTTCTAGAAAATACAAAATTTTCAAAATTCTGAGTAATGGTCTGCCATATAGAATTTGCCTATTTTTTAAATTAAATTTTCGTCCCTCGGGCAGAGTGCTTTGTGTTCCAGGGCGCACTTTCCACTCGCCAATAACCCTGCTGGGCCGAAAATTTATTCTCACCTTAGGGCGTAAAGTAATCGGTGGGCAGAAAGTGTGCTTACAGGTGCAAAGTTGCACTTTCCGCCCTCGATACAAAAATTTCGTTCTCACCTCGGGAACAAACTTACAACAACCGCGCTCTTCGGGTGCACAGGTTGTACTTTCTGCCCTATGTGAGAAATATACTATTTTAAGACCACGACACTCATTAGCAACCTTAAAAACGTATTATAATATAGCTTTTTTACAAAATGCTTATAATTCCAGCGAATAAAAGAAGTAGAAAAAAATGCATCTTTGGAGCTCTCTAGTCGCCACACTGAGCCGCAGCTCATTTTAGGACAAAAAGGGCTTAAAAGAAAAGTTGATGGCTTACGCTTGAAAAAAAAAAAAAAAAAAAACTTGTAAATATATATTTCGTAATCGTACGAGAATCTCGATGAATTTCTCCATTCGTGTATATGATGCACTGCAATGTA
>NW_019379782.1:256220-278220 GCF_000648655.2 Copidosoma floridanum | reverse complement strand
TTTTTTTTTTTTTTTTTTTTTTTTTTTTTTTTTTTTTTTTTTTTGGAACAAAACTTCTGTTGTTACGTTCAGTACGTACAATTAAATTATATAATTTTTTATTCCCAGTTACTATCAAGGTAGTACAGTTGTACATTGAGTGACCTACAAGATTTTGATAAAATTTAACATATTAGATTATAAGTACCCAAAAATAATTTAGTTAAAATTTTGTGAACCTATGGTGCGTACAGAAAAACTTGTGGGCATTTTACTACTCATCAGTTGAATACGGCGCGCGACGGTTGATTTCTTACTTAAAAGAAATGACCTGCAAGATTTTTGTAAAAATTTAAGAAAAAGACGCTAAAAAACATAAATTACATTTTGATCACCTAAATATTAATTTGGTGCCCGTAAGATCTTTGATTAGCCATTGAATACGAGTATTGTATTTATAAATACAATACATATAGATATACTAACGCATTGCCATTAAGATGAATTTTTTAGTTGTTCAATGAGGACTACCAAAAGATCTGCGTCGAACATTTGCAGATACTAGGAATCTCTTACATCTAATGGTTGTCATGCTAAAGCTCACAGTTTATAATACAGCACTAATTACATTCCTTTGCTTATTACATGTAGTGCTACATATAGTGCCATTTTAGAAACGACTGACTGACGTAATTGCAGACGATTGGTTTTCAAGATTATTGAGCTCTGTACGTTTCACTTAAGGTAATAACAGCTCGTTATTTCATTAATTTCGTAGCTAATGCTTTTGTAACGTAGAAAAATAGAACATCAAATTTTTCTATCAAGTAGTAAATCATGGTTACGTTTTTTTCCCAGATCCAAAAAAATCTTCTTAAAGTGACTGATATATTTCTTGCTGCATCAAAAGGGAGTACCATCGCTGCAAAGAGATCTGTAATGTTAAGTCCATTAGTACCAACATCGCTGTGGATTAAAATAATACCGAAAAACTAGTAAGTATTTGTTAAATTAAGTTGTCACTATTTATTTCTATCAAAATTTGACAAAAGACTTTGTTTATCCAAAAAAGTTAAAAACGTATGAACACAACATCATTTCTTCTATAAATAAAACTCTGTTACACATTTAAGAGTCCCCAAATTTTTTTTACAATATTTGAAAAAGATTATAGAGTATTTTCTTATTTAACTCTCACTTTTTTTAAGTTACTCTGATCTTGAAGCACCACTATCATGATAACATAATTTTTAAACATTATCTTTCAGACCTTACGGAATCGAAAATGTTAATCGTAAGATTGATCAATGTATTGATTATATTGCCTTACGGTTTCGAACTATCAAAATGAGCAGTTTTCCCTGCATAATAAAATTTCAGTAAAAAGTTGATTGGCATAACTAAAAAATAATAAAAATTACATCCATTCAGCTGAACCTCACTACTAACATTTTCTTTTTTTTTTTTTTAAGAACTACTTCAAAAATTTCTAATAAACCTGGACAGAATAAAATAGATTCGACGAACCCATACGCACACGCATTTAACGCACATAACTCTCACGGTAATTTAATCCTCTTGTGTTCCATTGCCAAGAACGTTCTGGAGGTAGTAAATTATGATTGATTCAAATAATCTGTACATTACTACGAACGATTGTCATTATTAATCCAGGGTGCTTACTCTCTGCTTTAATTATTTATGATTTATAAAATAATAATGCAAGCAGCAATCCCTATACGACCCGGTGTACTTACTGGTCACTTAATTTGTTGATGATTAATAAAATAATAATGCAAGCGCTTAACACCACATAACCTGGGGTGCTTACTGGTCGCTTTATTTATTTATGATTAATAAAATAATACTGCTAGCGCCTATTACGGGTCGCTCATGATTGGTTGATTCAATGATTAATAGAATATTTCATCGTTTAAAAAGCTTTTTAATAGTGATATACTGACAGTTTATATACATATAAACAGTGATAATCATAGTAGTGATATAGATACTTTAAAAATGTACAATTTTTCGATATGTATTGTGAAGTCGAACAAGATTAGATAAACATCATACTAAATTTTGTATCCACCTATAATTGATTTGAACAATTTAATGATGCGTTAAAAAATTACTAACAAAAATACTAAATTTTCTTCGGAATTTATAAAAAGTATAACATGAAGAATTTTTGTTACTTTTTTAACATTTGATTGTCAAGAATTTTCCAAAATACAATTTCATCTTAAGATTTCACGTAATCGACAAAGTAAATATATAATAAGAATGCTTTCAATTGCGATATAATATTTGGATCGAATTTCCATAGTAAAAGTAGTATTTTTTTTTTCTGTAACTTATGTAGTTAAAAAATTTGAGAGAAATTGTAAAATTTGGGTATTCATAATATATTAAACTGTGTTTTAAAAAGCCTTAGGCTTAACAAAATGTTAAGTATGATAGTTTTTACATATAGAATAAGATCTGTATAGACATCATTTATTCCATCTTAAGAGATGATTTCAATCAAAGGTTTAAGTCAAAATTTTATTTAGTGATATATTATAAGGAAAGTATAATATCACACGAGAAATAGAGCAGTAAAAGATATTTTCAATAAAATATTTATCCTGTGTCGTTTTCAAGTCACTCAAAGAAAAGATAAAAACAGCCTCTACAATTCTGACGAGCAAGAAAATTGCTATTAATTAAAAGGCACTCAGGAGCTATCATAGGATCACGTGGCAAAGCATGCTTTCCCCTTATAGATTGTACTGGAAGGGGCAGCCAGTAATCTCCTTTAAAGTGCCTACCACTTCTGCAATCAGCTACCATTTGCTCTTCAAAGGCCAGCCAAGTAGATTTTACTCAAGAGCCACCAAATAACCGTGCTTTGGTTCCTACTGTGTTTCCATGCCACTATTTGCCTTTTCATACTTAACCACTATTTAACTGTGACTTAACTTTATTATATACTTTTTTTCCCTGTCAATCACCATATAGCGCTGTTTGTAAAGATCGTTTGTTGTTCAAAATGACTTCTCTTAAGATTCGCGTCGAGTCACCAAAAGTCAAGTATACTGCAGACTCTATCATTACTGAGTACGTATATCAAACTACGAAAGTCATCCGCACTGCCAAAAAGACAGACCCAGAATATAAGGTGAGTCTAACAATTTAATTATTTTATTAGTCTACAATAGTTTTTTCTCTTTCTATTATGAATGCCCCTGTTGTTGCGATCCAACAAAAACCAATAAAAAATTAATCGATCTTACAATAGGATTTTTCTATTAGTTTGTTATCGGTATTTGCACCCGTCAACCCAGATAAAATCTGTAATGGTCAAAAATGGATTTTCAATGTAACCAGGACATCATTGAACAAAAATAATCACTCAAATTAATATCCTACCGTCCAGATGGCAACCTCAAAACGGGGGGACTAATATATTTTTTACAAAATTCTAATAAAAACTAATAACTAACTTTTCTTTCAATTTACATAAAAAATACTTTAATCCCCCCATTTTGGTATTGCCATCCGGATGGTGGTACATAACTTTGTCAATTTATTTTTGTTCAATCATGTCCTAGTTACAATAAATGATATAGAAAATCTATTTTTGACCATTTCAGATTTTATTTGAATTTACGGGTGCAAATACCGATAAGAAACCAGTAGAAAAATCCTATTGTAAAATTTTATTGGTTTTTATTGGACCGCAACAACAGGGTGAGCTAGTTCATTTCATATGTATTCAACATTTAATAAAATGAGTTCTGATTCCAACTTCGAAATTTATTCGATCTAGGACCACGTATGAACCGAATAAACTAACACTCACAGAAATTTCTTATTTTTCTTTAAAATACTCGAATAAAATGAATCTTGTAGTGGTCTGAAATTAAAAAAGTTAAGTTTTTTTTGGTGTGAATTCTTGGTAAATTTTTTTGGTTTTTTACTAACGTTCCTACAGTCACATGCGTTAAAATATTTGGATCTCTTTAATTTCTTTTAAAAGTAAAAGGTGATATCAACTGCTTCTTTGATAGCAAGTATTCCATCAAGTGATGTATTCTTATTTGGAAGTTAATCACCTCAACTATTTAACTTTATCACAATAAAAGCAACTATTATATGAATAAAAAAGTTGACTGATTGTTTAAAAGAATTCAGTATTAAAAAAATAACAGCTTACTTTTACCCGATTTGCTTGGGGGTGGATGTTAAGTTTTTTGATGCAGTACTTTTTTTGTATTTATTAATACGCAAACTGAAAGTTCTCCTGGTATAGCCTTGTCTCAAGAATCGCAATATGTACTCCAGATTTATCTTTCAATCATTTGGTTTTTATTATTAGCATTCAAAGCTTTTGTTGAAAAAAATTGTGGAATGGGTCAAACTTTTTTTTTGCAAGTTAACAAAAAGTACAATTTTGTTTGTTTTAATACTTATAATTAAATCAAAGCTCCAGAAAAATAAAAGTTATCACAAAGCACTTATTTTGTAAGATATATTAGCAGTGAAATTAAAAAAGGAT
Organism: Copidosoma floridanum; assembly: GCF_000648655.2. The sequence goes on along the minus strand of NW_019379782.1, from coordinate 273,698 downwards.
TGTTATTCCAATTTTTACATAAAAAACTTGAGGCATTTAATTTAAAGACTCATCGAAAAGCTTAAGTGTAGTTTTTTATCGGTAAAATAGAAATAGGAGTCAAGTATCTTATACTTGAACGTATGAAAATCATAGCTATACTTTCACCTAATTTTCCCAAAAAAAGGTATTACTTTCAAGGCACGATGTCGATACCCTCGTTATTACCATTCAAAACGTAGGGAAACAAATAAGCATTAATGATGTAGTTTTGATTCTTTATAGCAGTGAACTATATTAAGGTAAATGTCTCAACTATCGCTCTCTCAAGAAGACGTAATGAAGATATATTTTCAATGAATAAAAAGGTGAATTTACATTAAAAAAATAGCTTTTTATGCCCCAATCACATTTCATTTATGTTTAAAAAATTCTATATTAAGATATAAAGAAAAATGATCGATAATTAGGATATGAGCGATAATTGGGACCTAACCTACATAAAGTCCAAAATTAATAACTTCGAATTATCCACGATTTTGAGTTATTAACCCATAAGTGGTAGTAGCTATTGAAACCAGAAACTGTCAATTTCGCAAGTTCATAAAAACGTGGTCCAAGCCTTGAAAAAAATTTCTTAATCACAATTAAGTTCTCGTTGAAATGTAGATGGCCTGGCATGTTTCCCAAACACATTTTCCACTTTGGAAAATAATGAAAAAACGTATTTTATTTAAAAAATCCAACGCGCACTCAAAATAAAAAATACAGACATCGAAAATTCATTTCATAACAAAAAGTAATTTCTGACTTCTGTTGAAAAATCTATTGTACCACTTATCTATATAGTTCAATGTATATTTTGTACATAAACTGTGTGAAATATTTTTAAAAACTTCCATAATCATTTTTAAACAAATTTTGAATTAGTTAAAAAGTTCAAAAATTATAAAATACCGAAAGACCACAAATTAATTTCACTTGATATCACCTCTTTATTTACAAATATTCTACTAGAATTAGTTAGTGAACAGCATCGATCGCAAGGCGCATTATATAAGCACTCTTTGCAATATGTCAATTGATATACAAAAACATTACACAAACTTATCTATTGTATCCCTGTAGAATCCTCAATCTCACCACCGTTTGCAGATTTGGTGATGGATGATTTGGAGACTGGTAGTTTACTCGTCTGGGGAGAGTAGTTCAAATGTCATCCAATAATTATAACAAAATTGAATAATTATAACAACAATTTCTCAATTTACTGAAAATTTGGTAATTGGAAGTAAAATTAATTTTTTTGACGTAAACATTATCACAAAAAACATTAAATTTCATTATTTAGCTCATTAAAAAAAATCTCTAGTAAATATCTAGAAAAAAATTAAACTTTCTTTCGAACCATCTGCCAAGTTTAAAGAAAAATACTATCTATAGTTTAGTTGACTACGCAATAAGTATACTCCTGTCCAACAAACGCTTTTACAAAGAGAATTTCGCCAAGATTTGATAAGAATATGATCTGAGGCTTTCTTTGTTTCTTCCTGTCAAGTGTAAATAATTTTTAACCTATCATGTGCCAAGAGACGAAATTTTATTTCCCTTTCTTTTGACGCAGTATGGTTGAATGGTAGTTTTCGTCGGATAAGTGCCATTGTCCCCGAGGCTATTTTTCGGCCCGAGGAACGTAAGGTAGCCACGGTGCGATGGCGCTTATGCGGTGAATCCTATTTTTCCTACCGAGGGCACACCAACCTCTCAAAGACGACAGAGGTTGGAAAACATTTTTTTTCTGACCTCGGGCGTTTTCGAGAGTCGGGTGAGCCCTCAGTAGAACAAATAGGATTCTCCACATAAGAGACATCGTACCGCGACTACATTACGTCCCTCGGGCCGAAAAATAGCCTTGGGGACGATGGCACTTATCTGACGAAAACTATTATTTTTAACTTTGACGTCTTCCACCAGAATAAGGGATTGGTAAGTGGATGCGGCAATATACCTCTACACAGAGGTGGTGAGTGGATAGCCCTGATAATCAAGCCAATAGACTGTCGCGGTAACCCGGTGAAAAAAAAGCTGCAGTATCATTACATACATTCGTTCTTGGTAATGTCAGTTACTGTAATACCCTACGAAAATACACATTTCCCTACTCGAAACATCGTTTGTACCACGATCATGGAGCTATTTTTTTCCGTATTTAAAACAATTATATAATAAAAAATAAATATAATTTGATGTTTTATTGAAATATAATGCTGTAAGAAAACTTATACAAATTTTTTATAGTTATCAATTTTTTTCAAAAATACCTCGTAGTTTAAAAAAATATATTTAATAGCCAAAAACCATAAAAGGAATATTTTATCCGAAAAAATCATACAGCTATAAGGAATCCTTTGTCTTAAATGATAAAAAATGATGTCAATAATTAAAGCAATTTGAAAAAATAATACATACAAAAATTTTGTGAAATAAAATTATCATTTCTACTATTTAGTTTTGATATATGCATGCTGCAACAAATAGTTAGTATTTTATCACATATAAATTTTACTGCATTTAGGTGATTCCTAACCAATTGAAGCTTCATATTCGGACAGACATCAAAGTGCCAAGATTAGGAGTTATGCTGGTAGGGTGGGGAGGCAATAATGGCACAACAATTACTGCAGCGTTACTAGCCAACAAGCACAAATTTTCATGGAAGACAAAAGATGGTATCCAAAAAGCTAATTGGTATCTATTTTTTCCATAATAACTTTGTTATTAAATTATGTCATCAAATAAGCCCTGCCTACCATAATTTTTCCAAAATATCTTAAATGTTTCATATTATAGATAGTTAAAAAATAAATTTTTAAATCTTAATAAAGTAGATTCTCATATTCTCGTGTTTGTCGTATTCACGACATTGCCCAGTAAAATATTTAAAATAAGAAAATTGAGTTACAAGTCACTTATGCATTTATTTAAGAAAATTAGAAATAATAACAACACCAATGTTTTTAACTCAATTTTATTTGTCATTACAACCTTTTGTCAAGTATAACTCTTAACCTCATCAGAATGTGTAAAAGAGGACAAACCAATCATTAGTTGGCCAACAAAATTTAACGTCATTTTTATAGTAATAAAAATATGTAAAAAGACTAAAGATGAAACTTAAAATCCAAGCGAACTTTCTACAGAGTTATGAACGCAATAAAATAAAGATGTACGTATATGGTTATTGGAATATTATATCTGAATAGCTTTTATTTCACTTCCAAATTTTTCTCCTCTATCTCAAATACATAAGTGTGCACATAAATAATAATTGGTAAACATGACTAATTAGTAGCAGAATTATACTTTACCACCCCAACGATTTAAAGAAAAAGGAATACGTTAGGACTCAGAAAAATTTACAATAGTTTTTTCATTCCACAAACTTAAATTACGTGTACACGTAAGCAATTGTATATAATGTCATTGATCACTGTAAGTAAATTTCGTTTGGATTGTCATGTAAATCCTTGTCTCTAAGTACCATTTGAGCGCTTATTTAGGTGCTATGTGAGTACCTCTTCTTAGCTGACTATTCATCTATACGACGTACACAGATCTTGTCTATTTCCATACGTATATGTATTACTGTAAAATGGACGTTTAAATTTTCTCGATAACTAATGACTGATTTATCTTCTTTTGCATAGCCTAATAAGGTTAGAAATTATATTCGACGAAATGTTACAGCTATGAATAAAACCACGTTCGGGTCATTGGTGTTTTTATTATTTCTTACTTACCTACACAGATTAACAACTGAATACTTCTAATTTAATGTATACATTTTAAGAATAAATTTTCTTTTATTAATGTCATTAATCATTTAATTATGTAGGTACGGTTCTTTGATCAAGGCTTCCACAGTGCGTTTGGGTAGCTGCGAAAATGAAGACGTATATGTGCCGATATCTTGGCTGCTCCCAATGGTCAATCCAGATGACATCGAAGTTGATGGTTGGGATATTTCCAGCATGAATCTTGCCGATGCAATGGAGCGAGCCAAAGTGCTAGATGTTGATTTGCAAAATCAATTAAGACCTTTTATGGTAAAAATGGTACCCAGGAAAAGTGCCTACTTTTCCGATTTCATAGCAGCTAACCAGGTACTTCTCGAGAAAAAATTATCATTTTCAATTTAATTCTAAATTGAATATCAGCTGAGGATATCAACAACTTTTAAATATTTTGGCAGGAGTATCGAGCAAATAACCTTATTTTAGGTACAAAAAAAGATCAGTTAAACTCTATAAGAAAAGATATAGCTGATTTTAAGGTATCAAAAAATTTAGATAAAGTAATAGTTTTATGGACTGCAACCACTGAGAGATTCGTCGAGATTATTCCTGGTGTTAACGATACAGCTGATAATTTATTAAAATCAATTGAACTTAGCCACCCAGAGATAAGTCCCAGTACTTTATTTTCTGTTGCTTCGGCACTAGAAGGGGTAAATTGCTAATCATTTAAAAAAGGTTTTTAATTAAACTGGATATTTGTTATTTCTCACTTGAAAATTTCTAGTGTACATACCTAAATGGTTCACCACAAAATACTTTCGTACCTGGAGCTATTGAGCTCGCTGAAAAATTGGAGACCTTTATTGGAGGAGATGATTTTAAGACTGGACAAACAAAAATAAAATCAGTTCTTGTCGACTTCTTAGTTTCTGCTGGTATCAAACCAGTGTCAATTGTAAGTTACAATCACCTTGGTAACAATGATGGCTTCAATTTGTCAGCTCCCCAACAATTTAGGTCCAAAGAGGTAAGTTGATATAAAGAATTTTAATGAAATTAATAACTGAAAGCTTATGTAAGTCAAAGTAAAAAGAAGATATTTTGTTAATCGCATATTATCTGAAGTCAAAAAAACACTATATTTATTTAGTTTCTAAACAAAGTAAATAAAACTCACGTTTAACATCAAATCTTACTATAATAACTGTACAATGATTTTTTAAGCAAAAGTTGAAAAGAAAATTACTACCTCTTTTACATGTGGGTTGTACTAAGAAGTGGAAAAATTTGTATTATCCATAGTTTAATTAGGCGGCTAATAGCTTCTGAGTTCAATTTTATAAGGTCACATTAAAAGTCAATATTTGACTTAAAATAACGGTACATAGCAAGCATTACTTATTTCTTAGAACTCAGGTATTTTCCGTTATTCTCAGATGACACGGTCAGCATTTTACTGTTTAACGAAGAACTATCTCGGTGATAGAAACAATGAAAAAACTATAGTAGTATCTATAGTTCAATTAGGCTGCAATTAGCTCACAAGCTCAAGTTTAAAATGGTCACATTTGAAGTCAATATATAAGAAATATAGACTACTTTAATTGAGAAACTATCTATTTATAATTTTTTCATTATTTATTATGCTGCTCTAGCCTTTTATCGCACTTTGATAGAAGCATTTAATATATATAGGAAAGGTGACTTATGCAGACTCTATGTGCTGCACACACACACACACGCATACATACTAGTGGCTCTTCCGTCTCAGCTTCGCCCGAGACTCACTAAGTAGAAGAAGACCGTAGTGTATTAAGATGTAACGTGAAACTATCAGTTGAAAAATTTTCATCTATTCCTGACACTTCTCAGAACAAAAAACTTCTAATTTAAGTTATATTTGTTTGGAACCTATACAGTTTATTTTGTCAAATAATAAGGTGTAAGAAGTGAAAAAAATATAATCATACCAAAAAGTACCGTGCGTTCCTTATGCCATGAAATGATCGTTGGCCCTAAAGGGCTGTGTTACGTACAAAAATAGCTATTTTTTCAGCTGTGAAGATTTAAAACTCATTATATATATATATGTCTTAAATGATAAAAAATGATGTCAATAATTAAAGCAATTTGAAAAAATAATACATACAAAAATTTTGTGAAATAAAATTATCATTTCTACTATTTAGTTTTGATATATGCATGCTGCAACAAATAGTTAGTATTTTATCACATATAAATTTTACTGCATTTAGGTGATTCCTAACCAATTGAAGCTTNTTATTTTCCTTATTTCACAACGTCATTACTAGATCAACAAAGTCCTGGAGCTCTATTTCTACATTTGTATCACCACAAAAATACAAATACATATATTTTACCTGTTTAAAAATCTGGAAGATTCAGGAGATAACTGTTAGGGTTCTAATAAAAAGTTGATCTCTCACTTGATGCATTTTTTATTTGTCGATTTTGATGCTGCTTTATTTTCAATAAATGTTATGCATTAGTTTCTTGACGCCTAAAATTGTATACATTAAAAACATTTGAAGTTTTTCTTCCAATTTGCCCTCTTGCAACTTTTAGCATGTTTAAGACTTTTGAGAGCCCTAAAGGCTGTTTTTTATCAACTTTGTTAGGTTCTAATATATTTGTTGGCAAGATAGTTCGACGTCCAACGGCCCTAAAAAAGACTGGTGAGCTTCTTAAGTAACCTCTTCCTGGACAGAAGTTTCTATAGCTAACGTGACTATCTCTATAACTCGGAATGATCTTCTTTGGACTGTGACTGTAGCACCAGATTCATCGGGAGGAAAACTACAACGTCTGAAGCGTTGGGGTTAGTTGTAGAGCTCTTTTCCAATGCCTCCTGGTATTATGCCAAAGACGTTAGTGTCTAAAGCACCTTTTTTTTTGCAGACTCAGTTGTTATGGTGATCTAAGGTGGGAAAAAAGTTCAGGATGCTTGCCCGTTGGAGACTGTCCCGTTTGCTAAAGTTTATTTTTCCTTCATAGCTACTTATTAGGTTTGCCCAGCGCAGATCTCGGAGAGGATCGGTAATTCCTCGTTGAATGTTTAGAGCCAAGAGGGTAATGCAAGGTCGTTGGTGGCTTGGGTTTCCACAGTCTCACGAGAAACAACTCCACTAGAGACGTCTGCCAGTGAATGACTGACTTGATTTAATAGTGGCCGGCTTCGTACAGTCTTTTAATCGACGAATCGTTGCCAGAAGTAGTAGTAAAAATGTATTTGTTGGCAAGATATAATAGTTTAATCTTAGTTGGCCCTTAAAAGAACCTATGAGATTGATGGTTGAGTATAGGGAACATAAATACTTATAATGGCCTTGAAAAAGGCAGTGGTGAATTTTTTAACTATTCCTTATTATTATTCATGATGGAGAGCTGGCTGCGGGTAGATTGACTCTTACCCCCAGAGTTTCTGTATTCGCTATGTGTCTATGTCAGGTGGCGCTGTTGAGCGAGAGAAATTGTCCCTAACTAAGATCGCCAGAATGTATGGAGCCTTATAGAAAAATTTTTTAATAAATTTAAAAAAACGTTATTAAGAGTAAATTCATCAAATGAATCAGTGGTTTAAGTGTGTATTATGTTTGCGTACAGTTATAAATTTTATTTAGTGTTATTACGTGTACTATAAGCTTGGAAAAAATAAAAATATGGATTGCGACTGTGATAACACACCATATTTGGGTGAATTTACATGCTTACACTTGTGTACAACTTAAAGAACACAAGTAATCCTCGGAAACGTAATATAAATGTGTAAAAGTTAACCTAACCTGTCATTAGTATTTACTTTTATTTAACACTGTGTAGTGAGAAATAGATAAATGTAAGCAGTACTTATGTTTATCGAGCTTCTCACAAGTGCAAGCATGTATATGCACTCATATATACTGTGTTATTACAGTCGCAATTCATGTTTTTATTGTTTCCCATCTCGTAGTACACATGACGACACCAAACTTAATTTATAACTGTACACTGACATAATACACACTCAAATCACTGATTCATTTGGTCAATCCACTCTTAATAACCTTTTTTTAAATTTATTTTAAAAATTTCCTGTAAGGCTTTATGAGGTGATCTTAGCGAGGGAAAATTTCTCTTACTCGACGGTACCACCTGATATAGACGCATAGCGAATACGAAGACCGTGCTGCAGCCTGCAGGTACTAAGGTACGCCACTGACCAAAAAATAAGTCGTCTTTGGGTCGTTCCCTGAATTACCAATCGCTCATCATTAGTCGGGAAAGTAGGTCTAGAGAATATCTTCTCTGTGGGTATGCCGTTGGGATGACTACGGAGAAGGACGCTGTTGTGGATGCCCAAATACCTCAGGGTTGTTTTCCCTAGCTTGCTATTATAGCAAAGTCTGCTCTGGTTGACCCAGAATGGTTGGAAGAATGGCCACAAAAACTCATAATGCTAGAGCAGATTATGCTCTGGCTAGACGCGTCTCCTGGTATTTCACCAGGGACGTTAGCATTTAGAACACCTTTTTATTGGTGGCACTTGTTAATCTTGGTGGTTTGGGATGGAGATCGACGTAAGTCGCTTAAGCGACAATTGTCCATTAGAGAACAGTGTCTTCGGTAGCTGGGATACCTAGCTGCATGATTCCGAACTCTATGTTTCATGTACTGCCGGTGATGGATTGTCGTATTCGGTACTTTGCTCGGGGATATAGCAATCAGGTTTACTTAATTCTATTGCAGGTGGCTTTGATTTTACTTCCACACCATCTACCAGATTCTACTGAACTGAAGCAAAAAGCTTGCGCATTTTTACTAAACTTTGAGCTTATTTACTGCTATTGTTAATAATTTTTTCAACATAAAAATTATACTAAACCATCTCGACATTGTAAAGAATTACTATGCAAAATTTCTGCAAGATCGGTTGAGTTGTATTCGTGGTTACCCTATCTAAAGTATCAATATTGATTCATCGTTGAAATCAACATTGGTTTAATGTTAAAATCAACGTTGATTCAACATTGATCAGCGTCGATTCAACTGAAATCAATGATGAAACGCCACGTTGATCAATGTTGATGAACGTTGATCTGTGGATTACAATCAGCGTTGATTCAACGTTGAAAACTATCCTAATTTAATTATTTATTGTAAAGTAGTGGAAATTGTTTTATGAATTATTACGTAATAGAGTGAAATAACATTTGTTGTAAATAATTTGAAACTTCATAAGTACAGTAAGTAAAATTTATTTCACTTTTATTTTTTTCTAATCAAATTCTTATTCAACAACAATAAAATCAATTTTAAAACTCGTTTCACGAGTTACTCTTAAGAAGGTTTTTTAAATTATTTTTAATGATATAAATGTAAAAATGCAGTTACGTTTTGTCTAACTATCTAATTTTGTAGACAATTTTTTTTTAGAAATAACATTTAATCTTATTTTCTTTAGCATCGATGTCATAAATAATTTTTTCTCTTAAAAGAAATAATAGTTTTTTACGATGTAAATATGATTAGTGTAATTACATACATGCTCACAAATTTCTCTTTTTTTCTTTGACACCGAAGTTGTAATCAGCGTTGGTCCACATTGAAATCAACATTGATCAACGTTGCGTTTTATCATTGATTTCAATATTAAACTTAACATTGGTCAACGTTGATTCAACGTTGATTTTAACATTCAATCAATGTTGATTTCAATGATGAATCAATATTGATACTTCATAGATAGGGTAGCGACTACAATAGTGTGCATGTGTGTGTGTGTGCACGCGCCCGTGTGTGTGTGTGTGATACGTCATCCTATAACTGTGTTCAATAAACGTAAGCTTTTAAAATTTTGATAAGACAAATACAACCATATATGTAATACAACTTCTAAGATTGGAAAAAATAAGTTAAAAAGTATTATCCTTTTTTGCAGATATCGAAGAGTAATGTTGTTGATGACATGGTTCAATCAAACAAACTGCTTTACGAACCAGGAGAAAAGCCAGATCATTGTATTGTCATCAAGTACGTCCCCTATGTTGGTTAGTCATCATACTTTATAATCTGTTGCCAATAAGCTGGCACGAAGTTTCCTTTCACTAAGTTCTTCTGCTTAGTATTTGATTAAAAGAAAAGTTAGACATTTTTATATCACTTTCTTTAGTGGATAAGCCTATAAATACTGAGTTTCAAAGAAAATATTTAAAATGAATTTCTATCAACCAAATTAAAAATACCTGCAAGTAACAGATTAGATGAAACGGTTTCAATTCATAGGGATCGAAAATACTAAGTGTTTCAATTTACATACCGTGAATAATTGTCATATCACTGTTTAAAAACTAAGTCTTAACAATGAAAAGTATTTTAATGAAGAATTATGAATATATGGAGCTATCATTTTTATTTCAATTAAAGTATATCCCTATCTCAAGTTATGACGTCAATGATGACGTCATTCCAGACATCGCAAAATACGTCATTCATGACGTCGTGAATGACATCACATTGACGTCATTTGCGACGTCGCAAAAGACGTTATTTACATAGGTTGTTGTTTAACAAAGGGCTGTTTGAAAGCATTGGATGGCCTTGTAGGTGCTACCATCAGGATGGTAACACTAAAACCAGAGGTTCAAGTATTTTTTATTAAAAAAAAATTTTCTCAAATAGGAAAAAAACTTTCTAAATTCAAAAACTTTTCGAATCCCTCTGTTTTGGTGTTACTATCTTGATGGTAGCACCTACAAGGCCATCAAATGCTTTTAAACACCCCTTTGTTAAACAACAACCTATGTAAATGACGTCTTTTGAGACGTCGTGGAGTACGTCTTTAGCAACTATTTATTTTATTCATTTATTTTTNTGACGTCATAACTTGAGATAGGGTAATAATTAAAATCATTTTATTTTTAAACAAAAAATAAAACGATTTTCCAAAAATCTATCAATAGAATTATAAACCATAATGTGGTACAATACTAAACACTTAAAAAGATACACACATTTTGAAAAGGTGAATGCATAGTGTAATGTTGAAAAATTTCTCATTTAAAAAAATTTATTATACACGTTTGACAACTGATTTTTTGGTAAGAATTTTATAAGTACACACAAGTTGAACGTAACTTTTTGTTAAGGGTACAAAAATTTGTGTAATACTTATATCACGCTGAATCCCCCTTAACACATTCGGTCACCAAATTCCAAAGTCAAATTTCAGAATATTACTCACCGCTCGTAATATAGTAAGGTCAACATAATTTTTTTTTTTATTTATATTTGGAACAGGTAGAAATCACTTCTTTGTCCTAAAAAAACTCATTAAAAATTTCAAGTGAAGTAATTTTTTTCTCTTGTTGAAAAGATCAATCCCAAGTTTTGTAATAGGATTTCAATGAAAAGTACTATGCATGATTTTTGACAAATATTCAACTTTTTTAGCGTTGAAACAAAAAAACAGATATTTCTACTGAATTCCACAAAATGAATTATGACAAAAGCGTATTTTACACTCAATTAAAAATATTTTTTGGTACTTTAAAAATGATAAAATAACAGTATAACCAATAAATTACAGACATTTTTTTTCTTTTCAATAATATATGTTTGTATGGTATTTCTGTCAAAAAGATACGTTGGATTTTTTTTTTTTTAGTGTTACTGGTATTTAATAGCTGGTGAAAACCATTAGAACAAATTTTTTTATGTGTTAATCTCCGAAAAAACTTTTGGTTCTTAGCGTCACGGAAAGAAGATCAAAATTATTTTGGCACTTGAATGGAGACTTATAGACTCGATATAATTGATTTGCATTATGTACGATAACGTAATGACTCATATGGGCAAGTTGGATTCCAGTATTTTTATCGTATTGTATAGAGTTGTGTCCTGGCCATTTTATCTTATAATCGACTTGCCTTCCAGTCGTTAAGTTGATATAAGTTACAGCAAAATTCTTTTCGTCATTCGTTCTTTCTTTGGCTTCACACTTGAGGACTAAAGTCAAAAAGTGTTCTAAACTGATCGCGGGTTTTTGGGGTCGTTGATTACGAATCAGGTGTCAAAATTGCGATTTTACAAATGACAGACCTACTATTTATAACATAAGCTGTTGAAAAGTAAGAAAGTTTAGTATATAATACCAAAACGTCTTTTCTACAAAATTTTTTAATTATTTAAGAGTTTGAAATTTGTTGTTTTATATGTTTTAAGGGATAAAAGTTAAAAAATATACTTCAAGCAATTTTTTCATTAGTTTGTCAGTTATTGCTTATAAGAAAAGTAAAATAAAAATTTTTGATTAAAAAATTCAAAACGGTTGCACTAAAGAAAGAAAGTTGTTGGTTTTTATATTTTTTTTATTAATAATAACAAAATATCTTTTTTTGTGAGATTATTAGGTTTTTTCCTTCATCGTAGAAAATACTTCATTTACTTTTCCTTCGATAGCTTTAATGCTTTTGTTAATGTCTAAGCCGCCGATGTAGATCAACAAATTACCAGTAAACATACTGTTAATATATTGAGGGATTTATTCCGTGGATCGGGAAATGAGCAAACACACCTTGTAAAAGTTAATAATGTTTAATAAAAGGAGAATATACTTATAAGAACGACGCACATCACAGCCAACGACCAAAGGCTGCTTGCATGCATGACCATGCTTTGACGGACAGACGAAATCTGCCTTGCGCTCGCGTTCGAGCGCCAAGCGTCCGCAAATATCTTACAACTGTAGTTGGCCAGAGATGGCGCCACGAGTCTATTTCTCATACGTATATATATATACTCGTTGGTATAAATGTACAATATACCCACACGCTTCCTTACATTTATACCAAATTCAACATACTTCTAAATTTTTCAAATTTTAACCTTCCAATAGATTTCGTAAGAATATCTGCAATATTACTTTCTGATTCTACTTTTACAATAGCAATAATTCCTTTTAAGTAACTTTCATGAATATAATAATAATGCACCTTAATATATTTCGAATTTTTTGTAAAATTTACCAATTTTGCAATGTTTAAGGCTCCTGAATTATCTTCATAAATTTTTATCGGTCCAGTCAACTTTAACTTAAAAATGTCTACCAAATCTTTTTATCAACTTTGATTCACTTACAGCCTCTGACAAAGCAACATACTCTTTTTGACAATTTTCCCTTAATCACATCAATAGTCTTTCAACTTTTACAACAAATTAATAGATCATCAACGAATAAAATAATGTAAGCTTTATCTTTTCCATTGCTCAAAGAATATAAACAATTGTCTACTTTACTATTTTCAAATCCTAATTTTTTTATCAATTCATCAAAACATTCAAACCAAGCTCTAGGACTTTCTCTAAAACCATACAATGCTTTTTGCAATTTACATACTTTATTAGAATTATTGTCAAAACCTTGCGGTTGTTTCACATGTACCTCTGATCTCACTTTTCCATTTCAAAATGCAGTTTCAACATCCATTTGATCAATGGTTAAGCCTTCTTGGCAGCAATACGATAACAGAATTTTCAAAGTTTGCATCTTAGCTACAGGAGAATAAATATCTTCAATAAGTTCTTTTTGTTAAAACCCTCTTACTACTAACCTAGCTGTAAATTTGTTTTTATCCTTTTTTTAGTAAACCCATTTCACATCTAAAACTTTCTTATCTTTTGGCTTATCCATCAATACCCAAGTCTTATTCTTATTTAAACACTCAATTTCTTTTTTCATCGCATTTTTCCAATCATCAGATTCAAAACTTCCTACAGCTTTATCAAAACTTTTAGGATTTTCTGCACTACAATAATTAACATAAATCGTATTATGTACATAGTCATTATCATATCTTTCTGGACGCTTTACATTTCTTTTTGGTCTACTGTTAACATTATTCTCTTCTTGATTTTGACAATCATTTTCTCTTTCAATAATATCATTGTCATTTTTATACTCAGCATCTTCAAATTCGTCTATTGACTCAGATTTGTCATCAACAATTTCATTTTCATTTTTTGATTCATCATCATCATTATCCCTTAATCCAATACAATATTCATCTTCTTCAGTGACATCTACATGTTTTCCTACGGTAACTCTATTATTAATCAAAATTCGATATCCTACATTTTCATAACCTACAAGAACTCCTAAATCTGCTTTTCTATCCCATTTTGACCGCTTTCTTTGTTCAGGCACAGGTACAAATACCCTACTTCTATACATTTTTAAATGTTTAACATTAGGTTTCATACCAAAGAACAACTTAAAAGGAGTTTTTAAATCAGCAGTATTTGCAAGTGTCCTGTTCTTTAAATATGCTGCCGCGCATACAACTTCTGGCCAAAATCTACTTTCAATTCAAGCTTCAGACAAAAAACATCTAGCAATATCCATAATGCTCCTATTATATCTTTTGGCAGTACCATTTAATTCGTGCACATACGGTAGACATGCATCTAGACTTATTGCTTTTTCATTCACTAGATCAAAAATTCTTTTATTCATATATTCCTTACCATTATCACACCTTAATTTTTTTTATTCTTTTTCCAGTAATATTTTCAACTTCATTCATATATGACACAAAACAATTATAGACGTGATCTTTTGATTTAATTCGATATACTCTGACTGTTTTGCTATAGTCGCCAATAAAAGTTAAAAAATATTTTTTCCATTTAATCCAGTAGTATTATGAGGCCCATTTAGACCAGTATGTACTATTTCTAAAATTTCCTTGGCCTTTTGTCTATTATTTTCAAATGGTAAATTATGCATTTTATTTTCCATATAAACAGCGCTTTCATATAGTCACTCTCAATTTCTTTTGGCAGACCTTCCGCTAGTTTATTTTTACATAAAACATTCGAATATTCAAAATTTACATGTCCCAAAATACAATGTTATTTTTCCTTTAAAGTAATTTTATATTTATTTTCGGTACTGATATAATTAACGGTAATCTAATGTTCATTTCGAACTTTACTTTGCATTCTGTACAATTTATTTGTTTTATACGCGATAGGTAAAAGCGTACGCTCACAGTTATAAATTTTTGCCGTATTATTTTGAGCAAAAACTATTTCTATTTGTAACTTTCAATAAACTAAATAAATTTTCTTTCATTTCTTTAACATAGTACACATTAGATACTTCAATACTCACTAATTTATCGTACACTTTGAAATAACTCGAAATTTTTTGTATTTTAGTTGTTTTTAAACTTCTACCGTCTCCTACATTTATGTACGTTAATTGGATTTTTTAATTCAATAAAATTTACAAAAACATCATCTTGATTTACCACATGATCAATACAACCGCTATCTAAAACCAGTCAATACGTTTACCTTACGTTTCGCTATGCATCGCAGTAGACTCGACGATCTTCGCAGAGAAAGCGCTGAACGAGCTGTTGCCTTGCTGCCACATTTCTTGTTGCGACGCGTAGCCTCTGCCTCGTTGTCTGCTTGAGCCTCTGCTTCTGCCTCTTCCTCTTGATGCTCCTTGTTGCGTGTTATTTCCACGAAATTGTTGGCGTCTACCCCTTTATGCTCGGCCTCCAGCCAGCATTGTTTACATTCGGGCAATCTTTCTTAAAATGTCCAATTTCACCACAGCTGTAACAGGCTCTTTCTTGTTTTCTTTCTTGTTTCTCGTGACCTTTTGATTTCGACACGAAAGGATTCGATTTCATGCTTACACTAGCACTTTCACTTTTATTTTTAATTTCTAACATTTTTATTTTATCGATCACATAGCTAACTGTTTGTTCCTCCGGTTTTAACGTGTCTATTAAATCGCAAATATAACTATACGATTCTGGTAATGTTCTCAATAAATAATTTAACTTTTCTTTTTCATTCACTGTAGCACCAGCTGATTTCAACTCGTTCACTGATTTTTAAAATTCACTTATAAAGACTGGCGATTCTTGAAAATCCTTTAACCTGATTTTCTCCAGCTTATTCCGGTATATTATCTGCAAAGCTGTTGATTTCTCTAAATACATAGTATCAAACTTTTTCATAATCTTGAATGCCGTGTCAAAATCACCGACAAATTCCAGCTACTTATTCGAAATAGCACTGAAAATATAATTCATGGCCTTCAAGTCGTTCTAGGCCCATTCGTCCATCGATATTTTTTCTCTTTCTATCACCATTGCACATTTCTTTAACCTTAAAAACATCGTTATTTTTTTCTTCCAATAAGCATAATCTTGGCCATTAAACACAGGTATCAAAATTTCTGCCACTTTAGAATTGGTTATTTCCTCTCTTAAATCTTCTAGATTTTTCGATTCTTCTGCAGACATGTCTCCTTGAAAATATACTTTTTCAGCACTAGTATGTCTTTGATCGCATTTACAAAAATTTTTCTTAAGCTTCTCAGTGTTGGATTGACACTCTTTTCTTCTGTGATCGCTTGCATATAATTTCTTCAATTTTTATGCAAATATCTTACAACTGTAGTTGGCCATAGACGGCACCAAGAGTCAGTTTCTCATACGTATACATAAATATTCGTTGGTATAAATGTACAATATACTCAACACATACAAAAGTTGACACTATCCTTAAAGTGTTTTAGCGAAAAAAATATATGTATCAACTAGAGTAAGGGAGTGGTTTTACATTCCTAAGGTGGTAGATCAAGTTCTTCTGTAATTTAATTTTGACCAGGCATATAAACTGGTATTATTTTTCTGTTGTTCATCAAGTTCTTTAAAAAAGAGATACTTTTTGGAAAGTTGAAGTTTTGCAAGATCGCTAAAGAACTTGTACGGTTGTGGAATATTCCTTAAACATCAAGATAGAGTGCAACTGTACTCTGATTGTTAAAGAAGCCTATTTAGATGTTTCTGGTTAAAATAGCGATGTTGTCTATGTATATGACAATGACGTTTCAGCCAGAGCACGGCCGTCTAAACATCACGTCGCAAAGATTCTTCTCATCTCTCCTACCTCGTTTTTACTCACTAGGTAGTAGACTCCTCTTCTCTGAAAGATCAGCCACAGGTATCTGGCAAGGAAACGCCAGAAACTTCTAGAAAGGAAACTACGAAGGAAAACACTCCTGACAAATCTCACCCGAGATCTCATGCCAAATTCTCATCTAAGATCTCAGGTGAGATTTCTGAAAAAAAAAATAAATAAATAATTTTGTGCAACGATTATAATTAATACATTAATAGAATGATTACCTAAAATATCAACAGTTATAGGAAAAAAAAAAAAAAAAAATCAGCTTATATGGGACACGAACTCGAGCCCCCAATTTCACAGGCAAGTATCTCACCGCTTGGCCAGAGTGGATGCAATACTAATCCGACAATTTACGTCTATATAAACTGTAAGTACCATGTGTTATTGCTTTTCTTATTCACAACTGAATCATACAATTATTAATAGATATAATTTTCCCCAATCTTAATTCTAATAGTTAACTAACTAGATAATATTTAGCAATATTATTTTCTTTACAAACAATATTTTCTCTCTTAAAGTTACTCTAGAGGTGGATTTATATCCAAGTAAGGCATATGTTTTTAATAACTATTGTAAATGTTTATTTAAATGTTATAATAAAGAAAAACTACAATATAAAACAGGGGGACTTAATGTGTTGCGAATAAATTATTTTAAAAAAATCCAAATTGCTTGCGTGTATATTATTTTATTTTGAAAAAACACT
>NW_019379782.1:213909-249048 GCF_000648655.2 Copidosoma floridanum | reverse complement strand
TTAGTAAGTATGGTACAAGTATCGTGTACTTTTTTTTGTTAGTTATAATTGAATAGTTTACAAATACATATAGCTAAATTGATTTTGTGTATTTATTTAATAATTTTCTGACAAACTATTACAAAACATGTAATAAAATCAAACTAAACTTGAAAAAAAAAAAAAAATTATAATCTTTAAAGCAAGATAAAAAATAGAAATGTTATTTTTAAGACACAAATGTTTATATTTGGTTAGTCAAAAAAAACAAAAATTATTTTTTTGATAAAGTTGAAGTTACATGTAAAATAAAATTAGGTACGTGATATTTGTACCTTGTATGGATATAAACTGTTAACCAAATATTTATTCCTCTTCAGACAAGTCAAGAAGGTACATGGTTTCTAATCTAACGGATCAAGTTTGCGTCAATTTTTTTTTTGTTTTACTATTATTGTAGTTATTTTTTATGAATTTAGGTGGTAAAACTATAATTAAAAATATTTTTTTTAATTCACACTGAATTGAGGTACTCATCAAAAAGGATTCTTATTTTGTTCTTCTTGATTAATTACAGTAATATTTTTACTGTGAAAACAAGAATTCTTTTAGACTTCAAATGAAGCGGACATTCATGTTTACTGAAAGACGCAAATAAATATTCTTTTTGATTACTTTTTGGAAAAAAGAAGTCTTTTAGAACTTTTATTGTCTACATAGAATAATCTTCATGCGTATTAGGTTAACACTTTCATTTTTAGTAATGATACGTATCATGATATTTTATTGTAAAAGTTATTGCAAAATTAAAAAAGTGCCCTTTTTCATAATTTTTCATTATAAAAAACAATTATTAACCAGTTAAATAAAGACAAAAATATTCTTCCAAAATTTGATCATGACTTCAAATTGGTGAGGAAAAAAAAAACAAATATTGTTTCACAAAGACAAATAATTAAATTTAGTATTAAATCCACTTTAATATTTGACCACGTTCATTACGTTTCACAACTAATTTTTCTGATTTTTTCTCGATCGAAAATATGATACTTATGAAGAAAAACTTTTTATACTAAAAAATCTAATGACAATGGCTAATTAATTTCCATTAAAAATTACATTACAGGTGACAGCAAGCGTGCAATGGATGAGTATACGTCAGAGATACTCATGAGTGGTCATAATACCATCGTCGTTCACAACACTTGTGAAGATTCGCTACTTGCGTCACCCATTATACTGGATCTGGTACTGATTGCCGAGATATGTTCACGGATACATTTTAAATACGCTGACCAGCCAGACTCGCAGTACAAGGGTTTCTGTAGCACCCTTTCCATTCTCTCGTATCTACTAAAGGCACCACTTGTACCACCAGGTAGTCCTATTGTAAATGCATTGTTTAAGCAGCGTGCAGCCATTGAGAATATTTTTAAGGCTTGCATTGGCATTCCACCTGAGAACAACATGCTATTGGAGTTCAAGATCAACATTGACTAAATTACTATATCAAAGTTTTTTTTTTTTTAATTATTTTACTATGTCAATTTTAAGGAAACCTACCTATTAATTTTAAGCCCAGCAACGACAATAACAAGTGATAATAAGTATTCTATCGTTATGTAGACAAAACCATAACCTAGAGGTTACAGTTCCTTACTTAATTACAATTTTTTCTTAGCTAAATAGTACTTTTAAAAAAATAATAGCCATACTTTTGTTGTACAGTGTATTTATTTTTTAGCGTAGTGTCGTCAATTTAACTGAGTATAAGACTAGTGAGTAATTATTGATGAGTATCAGTACTTTTTTTAATTCTAATTTTATAAAATAAATTGAATTTAAGATTAATAATTGTTTTAATACTATATTATAGCAAAAAAGTGTAATTTTTTCCAGTTCACGAAAAATCATATTAATAAGCTACTCAATCTCTTATCAAAAAGATTGCCACACAACTACTTGGCACACACTAGAAAACTACATGGTACAAGTTTTCTGATTACTGGCACTATTAAGTGCTGGTAAAAGTAGTCAATAACACTGACAACTTCTACTAGTTGTTTCAAGAAAAAATATTTCTGTGAAAAATAATAAAATATTGACTCAGTGCTATGTACATACGACTATTCATTGACACTGTTAAAGATCTATCAAAAATTTCAGAACACTTAACCGTTGAAAACCTAAAAAGTAGCTCGTTAAAAGTTGTGACTTCTACGTTAAGTCTTATGATGATTTAATATTTTAAGCACCAAGTGTAGCATTTCTTATGTATATACAAACTACAAAAAATCAATTTTTACAATATGCACCTTTATTATCATAATAACATGTAACGTTCATCATTATTTAGACATTAAACAATTTTTTTTCTTTTCTTTGAATAAAATGGTGATATGGGTTATATTAACTTTTGACAGAAGTTTTATTATGTATTGTAAGGCTTGATAGATTATAGTTGTGTACAGTTTATAAGCAGCTGTAATTAACATTTTTTTTATTTTATTATAATTAACAATCTCTAATCTTTTTTACCAATAAAAATGGGAAATTAAATGACGCAAGTAATAAACAAGCTATTTCATTTAACGAAAGGCCTACATATTCTAATTTTTTAATGATATCTAATTTTTTTCTATAAATCCAGTTTTCATCCGACTTTAAATTTCCTCTTTCTCTCAAGTCTAGTTTTCTTGGCTATCAAAGTTTATGTCAATAAAATTGTCTTTTTGAACTTATTTGAGTTTTCCCATCAAATGTTTTTTGTGAAAACAATAATATCATAAACATATTTCAAAATGATCGTTGTACGTTAACACTGATATCATAAACGTGCTATAATTTTGTGTTTCTTTTTCATAAAACAATATATCTATAATGAATAAAAAATTTGAGCTTATGTTTATATATTGACCAATCCTTCTATAGTTCATGTATGTATACATTTCTATATCATGTAGCTAAAGATGTACGAAATTCCAAATAATCCTCCCATTTCCACGAAAGTACCCCCCAACGACCCCGACAAATAAATGAATAAATGATAAATTCGACTTATTTCTCCATTATTTTAACCCAATTAACGTTAGGCAAAGTATCCTCACTAGCCTTCACATGATTTTCCTTAACCCCTCCGCCACCTCCACACAATATTTCTTGCCCTTCACTCACTTTCAAGTATTTACATGTACCCTTGGAAAAAACTGTATGTAATACAACCCCCACCCCATTTTTCTGAAAACACAATTGTACACAGTTTGTCAGTAAAATTTTGTTATCAAAATTAAACTTTTTTATCATGTTAGAAACAATTATTACTACAGGAGAACAGATAAATTTATACATAATAATTTACTTCTTTCATTTAATTGAGAACAGTTAAACTTTCAACGTACTAATGCTTTACATTGAAATACACGATAATTAATCCCTCTTATATAAATATAAAGTAAGTCTTATGAAGCAATGTTGGAAATTTTGATTAGTAAGTATTAAGTTCTTGGTACATTAATTTTTTTTTTTTGTTTGTTTGTAAATATCGACGCTCCAGACGAAGACTATGCCCAAATCGAATGAAAACTATGACATTTCGACTTCCCAGGTGAAGGTATGCCTTTTTTTCTAGTCCGGATAAAAACTATGCCTTTTTTTGGTCCTAGGCGAAGACTATGCCCTTTTCTTTGTGTCGAAACAAGTATTATGCTCTTTTCTCAAGCCCAAACGAAAACTATGCCCTATTTCCTAGTCAAGACGAAAACTATGCCTTTTTTGGTCCCAGGCGAAGACTATGCCCTTTTTTTTGAGTCTGGACGAGTACTGTGCCCTTTTTTCAAGCCTGGACGGAAACTATGCCCTTTTTTCAAGTCCGGACGAAAACTATCCCATTTTTTCCCAGTCTGGGCTAAAATTATGCCCACGTTTGGACAAAGACTAAGTTAAAAAACATCCAAACATTATTTATTGATCTCTCTTGCGTTGTACTTCCTCTAAAACAAAAAAGCCCCTCCAGATTTGCTGATTCATGCTTTTTTCAGCTAATACCTACTAATACGCTGAAAGAAGCTCACGAATACGAAGCTCCTGAAAATGATTGATTATTTTAAGGTTTTGCTCTAAAAAATTTTGATTGTTGATAATAATAAGAATTATTTAGTGATTTTACCAAAACTGTTTTTTATTAAAACAAATTTTTTTAGCTTTTATACTAAAGAAATACAAATTAAAAGAAACAAACCAGGGGGTATAAATGGGTTATGGGACCCACGGTAAGAACGAAGTTCTTTAAACATGAGATAATTATAAAGACACACAATTTCTCAGGTAACAAGGAGATCGCTAGGCCCATAGGAAGAATGAAACACTATAAAAATGAGTACTGCATTTATGTAGTTCACTAAAACAAAAACTTGAAAAACGAATAAAAAAAAATAAGAAAATTTAGTTCAGTACTCACGATAGTTGAACTTCGTAAATACGTCATGCATAAATACAGTACTCACGAAGTTCAACTATCGTGAGTACTGAACTAAATTACTGCTACCATACTGAAAATAATGAAAGGTAGTAGTTTAAGTATAATAATATATATTAAGAAAAGAACTTATTGTCTGATGTACATTGTGACCTTAAAAACTAAAAAGAGACCGCTTACAAGAAGAGCTAGGGCTTGACTGACTGTCTCGCTTGGAGTTGCGCATTTAATTTGTGGTTGTCATTTACGTGTGTATGTGCACTCGTACTAGACGTAAACTGCAGCAATTTACTTACAACAGTCGCAATTAATGCTGAAAATTCAACAATCAATTTTGAATATTATAAAACAATTAATTAATTACATATTTAAAAGTTGCTTACGTTATTAGAATTTTACAATAACACACAAATAATACATTTATTCACACAGCACAATTTGTGCATACACAAATATACACATACATACATATGACGTACGATTTTAATACATATANTATTATCTATTTATCAAATAATTTATTCATAACAGTAATTATTAGCATTATTTTAATGCCAAAAACATCATGTTTCAAATAAATCGGTTGGTATTTTATGCAACAAATGCATTAAATACTAATATTGAATGCATAATAACGCGCCTTATTCGATTTAATCTACATAACCCTAATTATGCTAATTAAATTTTTTGTTTCTTTAAATTTATTATTTAGAAAATAATTTTTTCTTAGGAGGAAGAGACTTCTAGTGAGCAACTTCCGTTTTATGGAAATCTGTCGTTTTCAAAATTCCAGCCCTCCATGCACGTGACATAAAGAACCTCGTTATTAATAAATAATCAAATGAATAATTTATCATTAATTAAATGTATTATCAGTGAATGCATATGCAAATAAAAAATAAGTTACGAACCACACGATAAGTACAAGAAACCAAAACAGTATAGTCGGCAATGTTCTTAGCAGAGTGGGTAAGGTACTCGACTCGTATGTAGGAGGTCGAGGGTTCAAATCTCTTTACAGGAAAGTTTTTTTTTTTTTTTTATAATTGTAGAAGAAAAAAATTTAAAGTTAAAAATAACTATGGGAAGGGAAAATTAAAATTTGCTCAAAAATTAATGGCTTGGGAGTGTGAAGGGGAATGGTGGGCAAAGGGGTGTAGAAGAGACGCGCGATACGGTTGGAAAATGTATGGTGGGGTGAGGGGAAGTGTGTAGGGAATTGATGGTGAGGGCGACGGGGTAAGGGGGGAAACTTAGGAGGAAGAGACTTCCGTTAAGCCACTTCCGTTTCATTAAATCTGTCGTTCTTAAAATTCCAGCCCCTCCAGTACGTGACATAAAGAACTGTGTTCTAAAAAGTTTTTTTTCTTCTTCAAACATCAAAATAATATTTGAGTTATAAGCTTTTGAAAATAAGTTAATGAGTCACAAATCATCATGATGTGTCCCTTACGAGGTTTACTTTGGGAAGGCCATAACAGAATTCGTAGAAAAGTTTGTTCAGTTCCCCGAGAAGCGTATGATCGATTGCGAGTAGCTTACTGCACTAGCAAAAGAAAATTTAAAGAAAAATTTTGAAACATGCAAGAAGCAGCAAAATTATTTTAAAATTGAACTTAATATTGACGACAAAGTTCTCCTGCCTGTTCGCCATCTCTCCAACGCGCTAGACAAAGTTACAAAAAAATGTTTCGACCTCTATAAGGGTCCCTATGTAATTTCTGGTATCATTTGTAAAAACGCGTATAAGTTATCAGATATTAATGACAAAGAGATAATTGGCACTTATAATAGGACAAATCTTCGTAAATATCGATCAATATAAGATACTCAGTATCATTAATGTATTGTCAGATGGGAGGGCTACTTATGTACGATTTAAACAAGATGTAAATAGTTTTATGTTTAGCGATAGTATATTGCAAGTTGTGTATATGTTGTGCGTGGTTTGGCGTGTGACCAAAAACAATTATGTGTGGGAAATACGCCAGAAAGCGAATATGCGCTAATAGATGTAAGTTCCATATTCAAGGACAAGAGCAATAACTTTGCTAACATTATAAGAATGGTAAAAATGAAAGCCGAATGACTGATTACGGGTAAAATTTGATGATGTGTATTTAAGAAGTCAAAACAACACGTATGTTTCGGAGCATAATTATGTCTCCAGTATTTATGCATGTTGCATTAGACTTTATCATGATCTTTGACTATGTATTAATGTGAACTCACGATTCACGTTATCTCGAGTCTTTCTTTTTTTTTTGTGAAGTACGTTCCATATCAGTTTGGACGCTTTCTCTCTCGTAATGGGGTAAAAGTGAGGGGGAGTATGTGACGGTCACGGTTTTTCTGCCAAGGATTCTCCCCTTCTGACACGATGTCGTGGGAGTGGGAGATAACAATTCAGGCTAATTGAAAAGGAAGCCTCGCGTCGCCCTCTCGATCGTGAGATGTTGTGGCAAATAGACATAATGCTGAAACTCTGCCGAGAAATAACAATCCAGGAGGTGACGTATTGCCCGTACGGGGCTTTCTGGTGATTCGACCCTGTTGACCAGGGCCATTCCGAAATGGCTTTCTGGACTCAGGGGGAGTCGACGTCACTGACGATTGGCGGGGCTGGTGGTGTATCTAAGCCAAACTCATCCGAACGAGGAGCTATTGCCCGCAGATTTGGTGTCATCCATGGACCGCCCTGTCTTTTACTAGCTGAATCTCCATTACGCTTCAAGGTGGTATACAACCTAGTATTATACGTTTTACAAGACTCAAAGCGACGCATCGTTTCCGGTAACGTTAGATTCGTGCTACCTTAGATATTATTACAAAATTTTTTTTGCATAAGCCCTTAATTCAACTATATTAGAATTGCGAGAAGCCTTTGGCTGAATCTCTACGCTTAGCTTCAGCCAAGACAAGCCGTCTTCGCAATAAGACCGTCAGATATGAGAATCGAAGCCCACCTTAATCAAGGCGTTTGTTTTGAAGTGTGATTTGTTCAAAACTAAAAAGTTATTAGAATATATGTGCACAAAATCAATAAGAAAGATATTGTAGTCCGCATAACATTCTCAATTCATTCATTATTCCCTTAACTGATATTCATGCATGAAAAGATAATTACACACATAACAATGTTATTTAATTGTACCGTTAAAAATAAAACCATTACATGTAAAAACAAAGGACAAATAGTATTTATACCTAGAATCACTTTAAATACCGGAGATCATTCTTGTTTACAAAGTTAACAGTTTCCATTAGTTTCGGCTTTTTCTATGACAATAAATAGATCACAGGGCGAACATTTGTATTTCATAAGATTATACTTAAAAAAATCTTCATTTCTTCATGTCCAATTAAATGTAGCTTTATCTTCATACAAAAATTCGAAAAATACTGTTTAAAATGATTCTGACGATAACTCAAATATAAAAACTATTGTCAGGCAAACAATTTTTTTAATCTAAGAATATTCCTATTAAATACGATGTCGTCATCATATTACTGTATCAAACATCAATTTATTTAAAGAAGTACTCTGGACATGAAAATATCTATTATTGCTTTAAGATATTGTTACGTACGATAGCATATAGCTATGCGTGCGTGCACCTCTGCTGGCTTGGGCCTGAAAGGTAGGGAAATAGAAAAGAGAGGTGATAGGAAAGGGAGAGGGAAGGGACAGGGAGATCAGCTAGACACGCGAAAGCGTAAGGACGAAGTCCGCGAAACGAGAATACACGCACAACTTCCCTCAAATATAAGTAATTCTAGTAAAGCAAAAGTAACAAAAAGTCACGCTTCTATTTATTCCCGCACCAAGAATCCCACGTAACAATATTCAAAGCTATTTTATTTTCAGACATTGAGATTTTTAAATGTAAAAATTGCATGTTAACGTTTAAAGATTACTTTGTAGTAACAGAAAGTACAAGAATTCATACAAAAAAATTTATACATGTACCCTTTTTGGAAAAATAATTAACTATAAAAAAAATTTTTCGCTACACTTGCAGAAGCACAAATTTTAAAAAATCTATACATGTGACACCTGCCACAACAGTTGCAAAAGAGCTCATTACTTAGAAAAGGACCGCTTAACGCACAAAAAAGTCATCAACAAAAATATTTGTAGATAATGTGGGAGAGGATTTTGTAGAACAATTTCTCTACATAGACATTTAAATTAACAAAAGATCAAATAAGTGATTGTTAAATAATATACTTTGTCAATTTAAGGGATGCCTTTCAATGAATGAATTAAACGTTTCTGAAATATGAATGAGCATGTATCATTGGAAGTCCCATTGATTTATATGCTATTTTATTTCGAGACATTGTTCATTATGGAAGGGAAAAAGTGAGGGGCAACGTAGGAAAAGGGTTGAAAAGTAGTGGGGCAGCGTGTGCAATAGGTGAAAAAGCATAGGGAAGGGTAGGGCAGCATGAGAAAGTTTCTAACAGTCAGATAAAGCAAAAAAATTAATGAAAAATAAGGTTAATTGTAGAAAAGGGTAAAGATTGGTGAGGAAGCGTGAAAAAGGATCTGTCAGCGTGGAAAAGAAAGGGGCAAGGTGGGAAAGCAAATCTTAGGGTTGAGTAAAAAAAACTGTATTATAAACGAAGATATTATATATATATATATATACTTCTAACGTGGTTTGATTCCCGGCCAGTGCGACTTTTCGGGCAAGTACCTCTGTGAATTTTCACATGTACTTTTTCACTATGCAATTTTCTTCAAGTAGGGTTTAGGCGATCTTCTCGCAGCAAAAATTGCCTAATTTCCTCCTACCCCCCTCCTGTAATGAGAGGCCTCGCATCCCTTTCCTTGTCCCAGTCCAAGTGCTAAGTGCCGATAGTAGTGCCCTTATTAAAAAGGAGCTGGACGTAGAGCACTGCAATATAAAAAAAATATCTCCCTATATTATATAGTTGTATTCACGAAAGTGAGTCTCAGCCCCCCCCCCGCTCTCCCTCGATTTACGTAGTTATTTTCTTGTTCTAACGTCATTTTTAATCAAATTATATTTGAGTGAGCTCCCCCCCGCTCTCCTGCAGCATCCCCTCCATCACCCCCCCATAAAATACTTATTTATCAAATGTTTTACCATCATAAATGTTAAAAAATATACGCAATTTAGTACCCAAGTCATACCTCGTTTTTAGGGTTTTTTAAGTCACTGATCATAAGTCTCCCTCTGTCTATTCGCTTCCCCTTACTTACTATGTGTCTCTGAAGTACCATTATTTGTTTAACTTGATTGAACTCATACATTTCAAATCTCTTTCTGGTCTATGTCTACTTTATCCAAATATAAAATTCTTGATTACCTGAGGACTTTATTAACAAAAAGACAGAATTCAGGAGGAGGTATAATTAAATAGACAAATACAATTGAGTTTTTGAAACAATAATTCATTCTGTTAGCTTAATGTTGTGACATTTCATGTGTCGTTTTAATCCATCTGTTCTTTTAAAACCCTTTCCACATTTTTCACATATTTGTTTTTCATAGTTTTTATGAATTAACATACGTCTGTTTAAATGTGATGATCTTCAAAGTTACATATTTTTAAAAATTTCTATCTAAACAATATTTTTAATTTCTGATTTATTCTCGGATGCAATTTGAACAAAAATTCTTTTTGGATTCTTACATCTTAATAAAGCTACGTATAATTGTCCGTAAGAGAATAAAGGTTTTTTAATATACAATCCTAAAGAATGAAAACTCTGTTTCTCTAAATTGTTAATAAATATAGAACACGATAATACAAAGGGAAACTGTTTTCTATAGAAGACAAAAGGTAATGATAATAAGATGCCAGTATTCAATGTTATTCTAAGAATGTAAGCTTGGCTTTTTTTTTCTCCCATAATTATTTCTGCTTCTATAGTATACTTAAATAACTTTGTTATTTTTAGTCTTGTGCCGCTACAGAGACCGTCTAATATACTTAAAGTTCTTATTAACACTACTATAGCATTTATTTTTAATTTTTTATTCGTGTAATGGAAGACCCTCTCTTATATTATTTCAAAATACTTTTGGAAAATTAAAATTTATGTTAATTTAATTATGTTCACTTAATCATATGTCTTATTAACTCCTTTGTGAGCCACGTATTCTGCTGTTGTGAACTAATTTTCAGCCTGCATTGATAAATACACGAGTAATGTCGTTATTTTGTCTTCTCAATCTGTTAGTGGGGGGTTGGCGCGCGGAGCGCGCAGGAGGGCATTAGCCCCACTAGTATATATATATACTTAACTAAAACAAAACCTTGTAGTTCTTGGCAGGTACATCACTTTATTATGTTCAACGTATCATTTACATTTAAAAAATCGATACAACAGCGTCAAGAAGTGCCTCTTATATTGTGTTTTTTAAACTTATTATTATTATTCTTTTCATTTCTTTTTTAAAATAAAAAATGTTTTAATAACCCAATATAAAAGAGCAAAAACGACGTAAGGCCCCCCAACTACATGTGGTGACTTCACTAAAATACAAAAATTATCGTACATTCTCGTAATATACAACTAAAATTGTGAATCTGTTCAGTAGCGTGGCCCAAAAAACAGATATTCTTTTTTAAGATTTGTTTGAGAAATTGCCTAACGTAATATAAAAACATTCCCGTGGTAACATCTCAAAGTAATGGTTTAACAAGATATTTCATGTGCGATTCCTTGTAGATATCACATCTATACATTTTAAAAACTAATGAGAGGGCTTTTTTGCAGTATATGTATGTATGAAAATATAGAAATCTTGCATTAGAGCTGACTAGACTATAATATATAAAAATAATTTATATACGTCTGTCAGAGTTGCTATAAGTATGTGTGTGCACATGAGCCTAAATTTATTCCAATTAATTTTAACATTTAAAAAATAGAAGTATCAATCCCGAATGGAGTACATTCTTCCAAAATAAGTCTTAATAAAAAGAAAACGAGTTTGATAGAATTATAGGCTGAATAAAATCAAAGCTTGGAGATTAAATCAGAGCAAGCTAGAGCAAACCTAACAACGAGAGGTTAGGCAGGATCAGAGCAGCCGAAGTTTTATCGGTGTGAAAAATTTGGGCACATGTCCGGTCGATGCCCTTTGGCTACCTATGAACTTTGGTACAGTTTTAACTGCCAAGACCTCGGAGAACACAAAGGAGACCTGTGCCCGAGTAAGGACTTTGAAAGATGGGTATAACAAAGTTAAAGCTTATAATAATAACAATAAAGAAAATATGCATAATAATCTCAGAGGTGGTTAGAAAGACGGAATAAAAGGGTAATTATAAATTCAGACGTAGTAGCTAAATGTACAAAAAATAAGGTTTTTTGAAATTTTAAGTAAAGTAACAACAGTAAAGTTAGTTCAAAAGGAATGCAAACAGGTAATAACAATACGATAATCAGAACTGAAATTTTTCTTATGGCTGACTCCGATGCAACTCATCACATTGTCAATATTAAGTAAATTTTTTAAAAGTTCAAAAAATCTAACGATGAATTAATAATAAGTACAAATAAAAATAAATTTGCTAACATCGTTATTGATGGTAAAGGTACTTTAACTCTAAAATTAAATTCAAAAAACAGATTAAATTGACAAATGTGATTGCTACAAAGGACGTAACAAATAATCTATTCTCGTTAAGACGATTTACTGATTCAGGACTTGGCATATATCTGGCAAAAAAAGATTAAAGATCTTTAATGAGGTAACAGGAGCAAAATACATATCAGAAAAATAGAAAAGATTGAATTAGATTATAGATTTTGCAGTCATAAATAACTTAGAGAAAATTGAGATGAAAAATTATGATATTTATTAATTTGTAGCACAAATAGTCTCTTTACACAAGATCATGAAACAATCTCAGACAGACATCATGGACTTGCAAGAGAGTCAAAATGCGGAAATCTTGAACGACACTAGCAACCCTTAAGATGACCAGTCTGAAATTGGAAGGGAGAAATGCAATCCCTCCGATCTCTTCGATTTTCCCAACATCTGCCGCAAAACGCTTCATCTCGCCCCACTCTACACTGTTATCACAGACCACCAAAGCCCTCAGGATCATTAACTTTTCCAGCTCCTCGATCTTACCTGACTCGCACTGCATTACTGACTCTTCTCAAATGCTTAACAGCCCATCAAACTCCTCATTAAATGCACCTCCATTCACTATGACCACCACACCCACCATACTGCCGCTTGACACCCCGGCATGGTTTAGTAGCTTCTGTGCGATTTATACCAGCAACAACTGTAAGCTAATGACCGCGATGAACAGCCATGAGTCCCGTCTCAGAGCCCTTGAAGCCAAGGCGTCGACATCTCACCCAATGGAGATCCGATTTATTGGCCTTCCGCCGTCACTAGCAGAGCGATATCATCCCCACGTGGTTAGAGTCCTGGAGGCCATTGGGTTGCCGTACTGTGTGAACTTTATTGTTCGGATCAGACTATGGATTGGTAAGGGCCCCACCCCCACCCCAGCCGCTTCTGCGGCTGCCACCCCGGAAACGGGAGCTACACAGCCATTCTCACTGGTGGCTGAATTCGCTACGGCTCGGGTTCGCGATCTGATAGTTTCGCAGTCTTACCGCTTAAGGAGCGTCAGGGCCCGGGACCTGTTTGATGCAGGTGGAAATACACCCATCTTTTGTCGCCCTCTATGGCCTGTACCGCTTCACAGTTTTTTGCTTAAGGCTCGTGAGGCCCAGCATAGCCCCAATTACTTGCCTCCTGTAGTTCGCGATTTGCAGGTCTTCATGCGGCCAAGTCACATGGCAGACCTTGTGCCCATCTCATCGGAGGCGGACCTTGCTCGCCTGTTGCCACAAGCACCTGAATCATGCCAATGACTAGCTTCTACACAATCGCCTGCCTTCAATAGTCAAAACACAAACTCCATTCGCATTACCTACACCAACATAAATCTGTTAAATCATGCACACCACACCCAACTCGAGATTCTAGTTGCTGACAGATCGCCCGATGTCATTGCTGTCACAGAAACCTTTCTCACGCCTGATACCCCGGATGCAGTCGTTGGCCTTGAGGGCTACTCTTTGTATCGTGTCGACAGGGCGGGGAAGGAGGGGGGATGCGTTGGTGCCTACATCCGGAATACGTTCAAAACGACCATCCTTGCAAACTCAGACCCAAACTTTGATAACACACCTGAATTTCTCATACTTGAATTATCCATAGCTCCCCACAAAACATAGCCATAGTTTACTGTCGCCCATCCGCCGCTCTACAACACCTGTTTTTTGACACACTTTCCGACCATCTGCCCGCATACTTAAACGTCATCATCACTGGTGACTTCAACATAAACATGCTCACGTCATCCATCTCATCTTAGTTTCTAGCCACATAAATCGCCGAAAATTCACTCTATCTCGTTTCATCAAATCTGACACACCACGCCTTTTATCGCAATAATCCATATCACACTTGGATAGACATCTTCATCATTAGAGACCCTTCTGCACTCATCCACCATCAACAGTCCGCATCGCCATTCATTGCTGGTCATGACTGGATCGAAGCCACCCTCTATTTCATCCAGATTCCGCCCATCTCAAAAATCATCCTGTCACGCAACCTTAAATACATCGCTTCATCACCCTGGGTCACTCCGCAGATCAGAAACATGATGTTAACTAGGGACTGCGCCTACCATGATGCTCGACGCACAGAGCTGCCATCTGAGATAGAGCGATATCGCCATCTCCACAGTGGGGTCTCGAGCTCCCTCTCCACCGCCAAAAATTTATACTTCGCCCATCTTATCGATTCATCCACAAATCCGAAAAAAATGGTCCACTCTTCGCAAATTCAACTTCACAGGCTCCTACCATCACCTACTCAAGTCTTTTCTTCCGATACACTCATCACCACATACACCTCTGCAACAGCCTCAACAACACCGCTCACCAAAAATGACCTAACTGAATTACTCATTAGCACCACCACTCCGGATCACTCTCCCGCCCCATTTAGTTTCAAGCCCACATAGTCAGACGAAATACACCAAACAATCACCTCATCCACGGCAAAGGCAATGGGTCATAATGGTCTATCAAACAAAATGCTACGTCTCTCTCTATTATTTATTCTACCACTTCTCACTCTCTTATTCAAGAGTTTCATACGGTACTCACATTTTCCCTCTCTGTGGAAGAGGGTCCTCCTCCTCCCCTTGGCTAAAACGCGTCAACTCATTATGCCCTCAGCCACTCACCCCATAGCTTTTCTCTGTAAAATTTCTAAAGCCTTTGAGCGTATCCTATTTCGACAGCTCTTAGACCACGTTTCGGAAAAGAACCTACTAAGCTCCCGTCAGTCTGGCTTCAGGAGGGGATGCAGCACTCAGTCCACCCTGCTTGGCGTGACCAAGGACATAAACGAGGTGATAAGCTGTCAGGAAATCACGATCTTGGTTTTACTTGACTTCTCAAAAGCCTTCGACGCAGTCTCCCACCTGAAGCTCTTAAAAAAATTAAAACGTCTCAATCTCTCCAATAGTGCCTTAACCTTAATCCATAGCTTCTTTTATGACCATTATCAGGCCATCGGAGGGGGGGGATGCCATTCCTGACTGGCACTCTGCTCCTACGGGCGTCCCTCAGGGCAGTGTCCTCGGCCCTCTCCTTTTCTCACTTTACATTAATGACCTTCCAGCCTCCCTATCCCACTCAGACCATATGATCTATGCCGACGACACTCAGATCTATTTTCATTGTTCATTCGCCTCCATCAATCAAGGTATTGCATGTCTGAATCGTGATCTGGAATCGATTACATTTTCGGCTCACCAAAATGTCCTTAAGCTCAATCCGTTGAAATCCAAGGCCTGT
This sequence comes from Copidosoma floridanum, assembly GCF_000648655.2. The sequence continues at coordinate 233,704 of NW_019379782.1, read as the reverse complement.
GACGTGGTAAAAGTAACGAAGTTGCTTTTCACCCGTCCCACCGACGACTCCATGCGAGGCGACCAGTTAGAAATGTATATATATGTATAGTCATGCAAGCATGTTCTTCTCTTGTTTGTTGATATATATGTGGCTTAGAGGAAAAATGCGCTGTTGGACGAGACGAGGGCCCGGCAGCGACGGACAGATGTGGATATGGAAGAATGCACGCCCGCCTATATGCTGTGAGCGCTGCAGCGGCAACGCCGAGAGAGAGATATAGATACAGGGAGTATGAGTATGTTGCCGCGTGCGCGCTTCATTCATTCGATAGCGGGCCACTACGCTGAGAGGTACGTTAGAAAAATATCGAGTTTTTGGCACAGTGTGTGTGTACGGAGAAATTTGCGAGTTATCGGGGTGTTAGAGAAAGAGAGAGGGGGAGTAAATGGCTGTCGGGGATAAGAGCGTCCGGAGATCAACCCAGGCCGTGACACCGACTGCCCAGCTGCCATGCCACCTGCTGCCATGCCACACCGCCTCCCGTCATCGAGACCTGCAGCAGAGGCCGAACGAGAGCACGCCATCGAGTCAACGGGCCACGCCGAGCTCAACCGCCTGCCCAGCAGCTGGGTCCAGGGTGCGACACGGCCACGAGGGCCGAGAGGTGACACCTGCAGCGGAGTCAGGAGAAGATAGAAGGAGAGAGAAGGAGAGAATTAGAGCCCCCCGAGAGAGCGAGAAAAAAAGGGATTAACCAGCTCTTGTCGGGACGCGGCTCGTTCTCACGTGCGTACTTTCAGCCGTAAGGCACGGTGCCTATAACTATAATTGTATTATCGATAGGTAACGTGGTGTGAAAGGAGAAACAGAGATAGATTATTTCGCGGTGTATGTTACGGGAGAGTGATATTCGTGCGGTCGTCGAACGTGAGTGTGTGAGAGAGACAGAGGCAAATAGTTGGCCATCGGGGGAATAAGTGTATGGACGCGTGGGTGTGTGTGTAAAGAGAGAGAGATGTATAGATAAGACGCGATAGGGCGTACCCGCCTTAGAACAGTGGGTTAGGGTCGAGCATAACAAGGAACGGGCCGTAAGCGTGTCTCTAACACGGGCACGAGGCGAGCCTGCTACTTGGTCGCGAGAATATACTGACGCGGAGGACAGGGATATACGACAGGATGGGGGAAAGAGCTATATCGGTGTATATAGACACCAGCGCTCGCAGCACGTCGAGCGCGGCGATGCTGCTGTAGCACGGCACTTCTGTACATGAGGACGAACAAATATATGTGAAAATATAACTGTATATGGTAACCGAGGCTGTTAATCCATTATTTCCCTCACCTCCCAGGCTGGGGGAAAGCTCGTCGGGAACCTCCTTTTGGTTTAGAACGATAATCGGGACTAGGAGAGGGGCAGACGTACGTGAGAGTTGCGACCTGTACTTCCGGGCTGCCGACAAAAATCGACAGGAGTACAGTGTAATAGGCCATGATTCTAGACAGCCTTGCTTACATCTCTCAACTTGACTTATCATCCCTCATCCCCATTCACATCCATGGTGAACAGATCCCCGTTGTGGAGAGGGTGACGAAGCTAGGTGTTATTTTCACACCGACTTTACACTGGACTCCTCAGATAAACAAAATTAATCAGAAAGTGCATCACACACTGCGGTTCCTTAGATTCCATAGACATGCCCTATCACGTGGCCTTATAAAGTCGCTCGTTGAGACCCTGGCCTTCTCCCACCTAGACTATGCATTATCCGTTTTTTTTAGCCTTGATGCCACTCGGAATCTAAAACTGCAACGGGTCATTAACGTATGTGTACGCTTCGCGGTGGGCACAATTCCAAGAACCTCACATGTGACACCTTGGCGACTTCAACTGGGATGGCTCTCGGCTCGATGCAGATGCGAGTACCATCTGGGGTGTCTTGCTTTCAATATCATTTGTCATCAATGTCCCGCCTACCTCACCAATCGATTTCGGCCTGTACCTCACATAGTCACAAACCAACGTACCCTACGTTGTCCTCATTCCATTCCCATAGTCCACCCTCCCGCACCCGAGCACGTGACGACGCTTTCTACATCCAAGCCTCCGACCTTTTAAACTCCTTAGCACCTATCGACCTCAATGACTATACATATCAGTCCTTCAAAGTCATGCTACATGATACCTTACTACTACGCGATCAGAGCGAGTGAAACGAGTGCGTAGAGAGAGTGTATATCATTACAGGCCCCACCTGCCGGGCCTCCTGATGATGCGGGCCGCCTGGTGGTATAGTCGACAATTCACTACACTCTTGTGCCTCACACATAGTCATATCGACCCCTACGTCACTCACCCACTTTTTCGCGCCATTTTCAATTCAATATCCGTTGACATTCCACTTGTACCTCACCAAACGTCATTCCAAACAAAATTTTATTCTCACCAATTCTGTCACGCGTCATTCTGAACCCACAAACATCCCCATCTTACACATGCCTTCCGTACAACACACTCATCAACCTTTCTCCTGCTGTTACAATTCGATCACCCAGCCTTCTCTAGCCATCACAATTACTTACATTGCCTTCTACTCATGTCACTCCACCACGTTAAGTCCATGCCTTGCTGAAAAAACTAACCATATTTTTTCTTCTTGTTCGTTACTTTAGGTTAATTGCTGTTTTTGTTAATTTTTAGTTAGTAAGCACTAGATTTCAAGTTTGCTACTGCTTGTGTACAATCAATTTTCGGCCTGATGGGGATCGTCCTCAAGGCATAATAAAGTTCTTAAACACTCTTAAATACTCTCTTTGTTATCTTGCAGTTAGCTGCTTCTGCTCTGCACTAATATACGTATATATGCCATGCTCTCCATTCTTCCCAGATCTCACTTAATTGGCTAGCAGCGGTGCACAGCATGTGTGTGTGTGTGTGTGCGCGCCTGAATGTATACTTAGCTGCTTGTAGCGAATATTATACAGTAAATCTATATAATTTGGCTAACAGCAGCATAAGCTCAGCGCTCTTCAGGAGAGAAAGAGAGAACGGTATTAGTATAGGCGTGACAAATAAAACATTACGATTTAAAAATTTTCAATGCTCAAGTGGAGAGTCTAAACCCCGTATAATAAGTTTTCACATTTGAAAAGAGTACTGCGGCTGAGTGCGTGTAATGGAGTTCTCCTTTCTTTCGCTCGTTCGTTTACCAAGTTCCCTCGCCACTTGTGTATATACATATATGTTTAGCTACGTGGGTACTCGAACATATCACGGGCGGAGACGTCGCATCACGTGAGCTTTAAGGGAGAGCGCAGCAGAACGCAGGACAGTAGCTGATTGGCTGTCACGACCCATGAGATTAACACAGGATGCCACTTGTTGCTTGTTGCAAAGTATATACATACGCCTCGTAGATTTTGCAACAAACAGCGTTCTTTCCACTGCTAACTTCCTTTTGGAGCTCACTAATCATGTCATCACATGTGTCTTTTTCTAATAGTATGTACCAATGTGTGCAAGCATCTGGCGAGGGTGGGGGCAAAATTTAAGAAGTCATTTCACAAAGATAAGGAAACGTATGTATGTAGATTTTTGTTAAAGAGTTTTCTATGTGCTGTAATTGCGATAACGCGTGCTACAATACCAATATTTTATGTTAAAAACTTTATTTTTTCTACCGATCTTCTGGTTAAATTGAAAGCATTACGTATCATCGGTCCTTCCAACACTGACTGACGTAATTTCAAATTATTTTTCCGCCTTCTAACCTCAAAGTAGCACCTTCGCCGCTTGATTTTGGGTTCTCAGGCAAAAAAAAAGTATATAAAACTCGTTCAAAAGGGCTTCTTTACGAACCTCATTACGGCCTTCGCCTTCGGCTCGTGCCGCAAACCTCTCAGTTCGTAAATCGAAGCCTTTGCAAACTCGTACGTAATATACTATTCTAAACGTAAGAGAAAGGGAAAAGAAAAGCAATCCAACCTCCTCTTTTTTTTTCTATTCAACGGTTAATGTAATCAATGGCGATCATCGAGTGGACCTAGTCCCATCGATCTCTTGAAAATACTAGGTTCCGGAGGGTACGGCCAAGTGTTTTTAGTGCTAAAGCGCAAGGGCGTTGACGCCAACAAGCTCTACGCCATGAAGGTAAGTACTGAAAAAAGCTGGAATCATCCAGAAGGAAAAAATGATCGAGCACACAAAAGCCGAGAGGCAGATTTTAGAGGCTGTCAGGGACACGCCGTTCATAGTATCTCTGCACTATGCATTTCAGTCGGAAGAAAAGCTTCACCTCATACTGGGTACCTTCATCTCTTACGCATATCGTTATCTTTTTCGGGAAACATCACAAAGTTTGGGACAAAAATAGCAAATCTCGTCTTTCACCTGTTTTGCAGACTTCGTGAATGTTGGCGAACTGTTCACGCACCTATCCAGAGAGAGCAGGTTCGATGAGGATGAAACGCGGTTTCACATCGGCGAGATCGTCCTTGCCATAGAACAACTGCACAAAGTAATTGTATGATGATTTCTTTTCACACTCGTGACACCAATCACATATTTATTTAATTACCTGACCATCACGGGATGAAAAAAATTCACGAGGCACTTTGCAAGCGCGGTAGAACGGTTGTGTTTCATAGAAAAAATACACGTGATGTAATCGTTATTGTTTTTAGCTGGGAATAATCGATCGGGATATTTAGCTAGAGAACGTGCTGGTGGACAAGAACGGCGACATTGTCCTCACAGATTTCGGCCTCAGCAAAAAATTACGGCCACATGAGTGCACCGGGCACTTGAGGACTTACTCCATTTACGGTACAATTTAATATATGGCACCCGAAATAATTATAGGACAGGATGGCCATGATTTTGTAAATAGTATTCTTAAGTACCAGTATTGTTCTATCAGTGGGCCTAATAGTATAACAAACTCATCTTGATCTTTCATATGCTCACGAAACCACAACAGGCAGTGAATTAGTGGGGGATAGGAATCCTTACCTACGAGTTTATAACCGGCGTCTCACTATTTTCCCTGCAGCAGAGCGAAAAACCCGACAGCTTGACGATGTTTCAGCGCATCCTTAGATCCGAGCCTTTATATCTGGGCTCAATGAGCCGAAACCTCCGAAAATTTGTAAGGAGCTTGCTGAATAAAAATCCACGCTCACGACTGGGAAGCGGTCCTAGGGATGCCGTGGAGATCAAAGAACATAAGCTCTTTGGTCACGTTGGCTTCGACTGAGAGGCGCTGGCGAGGCGTGAGGTCGCACGACGAGCTTGACACGAGTAATTTTTTGGAGGAATTGAATAAGATCAACGTCGTCGAGTATGACGGAAAACTCTTTCAGAATACGTTTAGAGTGTGTTTTCATCACTTGCAGTTTAATTTATTATTTAATATATTACGCGATAAAATGAATTACAAATAATATTATTTTTTTCCCACAGGGATACACTTACGTGTAACCAGTCATTGCTTGAAACATAATGCTGGACAAGATGAATCCTCTGCTGGCAAACCGATCTTCGATGTCGCCACGGCCATTCGTGAACCCCCGGCACTCGGCCCTCGAGGCTCATATGCATTACGAGGAGTCCAGTTTCTTCGTAAAGTACGAGCTTGAGAATAACGAACTGCTTGGCAACGGAACTAACTAGGTGTGTCGACGCTGCCAGTATCGTTAAATAAAGATCGACTTATCCGTTAAGATAAAGACGAAGCGCGATACCCAGTATTGGCAGGAGCTGGAGTTACTAAACGCATGTCAAAGCCTCCCAAATATTGTGAAGCTGATCGATGTGCACGAGGACAGTGCATCGTGTATTTGGTCACAGAGCTTCTAGCGGGTGGCGAGCTGCTGGCACCCGTCAACAAAAAAAAGAGGAGTACGGAGACCCAAGCCAGCGATATAATGAGACAACTGGCCTCTGCGGTCAAGTATATGCACGAGCAAGGCGTCGTCCCCGGGGACATAAAACCTGAAAATATCGTATTTAAGAACCAAGGCAACAATCTCACGGTCAAGGTAGTTATTGTTATAGTTTTTTATTATTGTTGTTAATAATATTATTATTTCTATCATTGTCATTATCAATATTATTATTTTTACTATCATTATTATTATTGTTATTGTTATTGTTATAATTATTATTATTGTTATTGTTATTGTTATCATTTTTATTATTGCTATTGTTATAATTATTTCTTTGTTTTTTTATTATTATTGTTGTTGACTTTGTGAATGCCATGAATTTTTTACTTGGTATATTTGTTTAATTCCGAGCAGATAATCGACTTTGGATCTGCACAAATAAAGAACGCCTGCCAGCGCAAGTGCACGCCTTGCTTTTCGATAAAATACGCAGCACCCGAGGTGATAACGCGCAGCACGGGCTACGACGAGTGTTGCGACATCTAGAGCCTTGGGGCCGTTATGTACGCAGTGCTTTCGGGCGAGATACCAGCCCAAATATCCCGAGGCAGTGAGTGACTTGGCTTATCGCATCAAGCAGCGTGACATAAACTTCGACAGCCCGAAGCTGAGCCACAAACTCTCAGCTCTGCCACGGAGTTCTAAGGGGCCTACTCTGACCTAACCCAAACAAACGCATGGGCCTGTCTGAGTTGATGCAACATCCCTGGGTACTCGGCCCGTACGCTCACTGCCAAGAAGTGCCTGACCCCTATTGGCTGAACGATCTCCAGGACCAAGCGCAGAGGAACTGCAAAGAGTAATTCAAGTCCTCTACCGTTTACAACGGCGTGGACAATCTCAACCAAAAAGTACAAGCTAGGGCTGAGCTTCTGGGATGCAACCTTTATGGCTCGGCTCACAAAAAGACCAGCAACCACCAATCGGTATTCAAAGCTACATTATACGACCAGAATAACTGCGAACGGGAGCACCATTCGGGTCAATATCATTTATAGTTTTTTTTTTTTTTTTTTTATTACTTATTGTTTAAAAAATCATGTATGTAACTAATTTATAGTGTCCCATGTCGTTGCAGGAAAGCCATGCAGCACAAGAAAGAGAACGCGCTCAGACTTGGTCGACTTGGTGGAGGATGCATCGTCTGGGCCTTCCATCGTTGCAGCCGGAGCAAGAAGTCCAAAAAAAAGAAAGTGCTCCAACTCGATCGAGAAAATTGCCGTCTGGGCCAGTGACGCGATCGCGCAAGAGGCGATTGGAGCAAGCCCACTCGTCCGAGGCCAGTGAAACATTGGACAATAGACGCAATTCGTGTTCCCGTGTGAAGATCGAATCGTCCAGGAAGGCAAGATCCGTGAAAAAGGCCTGGTACGATGTTCCAACCATTACTATAGACTAACGATGCGGTACTAAGTGTGATGAAGTGCAACGATCGTGTTTGATACGTTGTTTCTTCGTACATCCAATATGAAGAAACAGAAATTGCGTGAGGCTTATAACTCAAGTTCATTAGTAAAAAATTGTTTCCTATCTAGGTGAACAGGGTAACTTTTTACTGCTTGTGGCTTCTCTAATGTATTGTGTCCTTAAACAACTAATTTTGTGATGAAATCACCGGTAGTGGTGAAGTCTTCCAAGTGTTTGATACTAGTGTCAGTCATAGTGTATCTATGTTTTCATTTTTAGCTTTGAAAACTAGACCTAACTCGGGAGTGCTTTTAAGATACTGAAACACTCTTTAAATTTCTTTTTATTCCAGTTCCGTGGGTTTCAACTGTAACCTGGACAGGTCATTGACTGCAAAGGATACATCTAGTCTAGTTACTCTGGCTAAATGAAGAAGACTTCCTGTGGCCTTTCTTAAGGTACTCTAGTCTACTGCGCTACTTTTGCTCTATTGTGCTCAGAGTTTTTTAATTCCTTATTTTTCACGTGTCTCGTCACCATAGGAGTATTTTGGGGTTTGCTCTCACTCATATTGAATTTCTCAATAATTTTCTAATCATACAATGATTGAGTAAGGATAGAAATCAAATCCTCTGATTTCTGTCTCTGAAAGTTTCCATGCCCAGATAATGTTTAAGTTCTCGCAAGTTGTTCATTTGGAATGTTGTACTTAAGCTGGACTTTAAGATCTCATTCATTTTAGTTATTTCATTTCCAGCTAGTAAAATATCAAGATACAATCCTAGTATTATTATTTTATTATCTTTCTCTAAGTCAAGAGACAAGGCTCATTAATTTCTTTTCCAAGACCAAGTTTTAACGTTTCCTCAGTAAAAGGTTTATTTCATCTTACGGAACTTATACGAAGACCATAGATTCATATTTTTAGCCAGTATACCTTTTTGCCATTGTACTTATTTAAACTACAGTCTATTCTATCTGGGAGTTCCATATAAATATCTGCTTTTAAAGTAACATTAAGAAAGGCAGATTTAAGATTCCTCTAACAATCGTCAAGATCGTAATTATTAATAATGGCAAGTGCCGCTCTGATTAACACCAGTCTGGAGACTGGGGCGTAGGTTTGTCTCAGTTTATACTTCTCCCTGTCATTAAAATCTCTGATAACCAATTGTTCTTTGTGAATAGGTTCTCCATTTAGGCCGACTTTTCTTTTCAACACCCATTTTGAGTGACACCATTTTTATCTAATGATGCTCTATTTACTATTTTCCACACTTTATTGATTGTCATAGATTTAAATTCTCCTCTAAAATCTTGTAGCCACTGCGTTTTATCATATGAATTAAAGGCTTTTTAGTACGAGGCTAAATCTAAGTTAGTTTTGGTTAAAAAAACATAAGTCGTTTCATTCCCTAATCCTAAATTTTCTTGTTTAACAGTGTTCATAGTAGGTTTTCAACTGAAATCTTCAAGAGCGGAAACTTTTTCTGCCAGTCTAAGAAAAGATCAAGTAGATCAGGTGATTCTGGCTTCTCTATTTCGTACCTTTCTAACTTTATTGTCTATTTTCTTAGTTGTCTGATCAACTTCTCTTTTTTTCGGTTGCCTTTTTTTTACCTTGGTGACAGTGTTTGAATGATCAGACTCTGAAGTGTACTCCAAATTGTTAAGATTGTCGTACTTAAAACCTGATTAAAACATTAAATCTTTCTTAAATTATTTTCTGTTAAGTTACTCATGTTTGGACTGTTACTTTTACATACGATTTACTCATTGAACTCAACATTTCGAGGGATTAAAAATTTCTTGGCCAAAGAGTGCCATAACAAGTAACCAGGCAACGTATAGCTTATTATTATGGGTTTTAAAGCCCTTTCTGAGGATTTGTATGTATCTATTGGGATTTTAGAATAATCTTAACATCCAAAACATCTAGTTTTATCTGTATAAGCCTTCTGAGTTTTACTAACTTGGCTTATTGGAGTTTCTAACATGATGCTGGAGCGTGGAGTTCTATTGTAGATGAGCACTGCTACATCAGTGGCTAATGCCCACATACTGATTGACAAACTTGAGTCAATCATCAGTGCTCTGATTTTCTATTATATTCACTTATTAAAACGCTTTAAGGTACCATTCAGCGCTGGAGTACGTAGTGGTGAGATTTTACCAACAATTTTAGCTCTCTTCATTATTTCTAAAAATTATCCAGCAGTGAAATCCGTGGTGTTATCCGTCCCAATAGAAAATGCTTTATCGTTACTGCCTAATAAACTTTTAACATGTTTATGATATTCTTCTAGCCAACCTTCTGCTAGACCTTTAAACTTTACTGCATATGCCGTAGCGTATCTAGAATGGCCGTCTATCGACACAATTATAAATCTGTTTTCACCTAAATATAAATCTGGTTTTATTGGACCCATAATGTCCAAATGTTTCCTTTCTAAAGGCTTAGATGCTCTGGCTCTGGCTTCTGGGAATGGCAATTTTTCTATTACAGCTTATTTACATATTTCGCAATCAACTATTGTTAGATGTATATTTCGCGCTCGTAACTGAATTCTAACGCATGTGCAACAGCAACAAGACGAGACGCCGTGACGCTGCACTTCAGCGTCTAATACCTATAGTTAACCCACTCTCGCGCAGTCAGTCAGTCTGTCGATACGCACTCCCTGCTTTTCGTATTTTCCTTTTGATTTGATCTTGCTTTATTTCAGTTCAGCTTACGATTGTATCCTTGATTGTAAAGACTAAAGATAGCATACACTGAAGATAATGAGAATAAACATGTCCGTGTTTTATAATAAAATTGACAGTGTTGTACATTTTATTGCCCGATCACATACCCACACATCCATACTGCTAACAGGTTGTGGGCCTTAAAAAGCGTAGTGTGGTTGTGTATTCAAGACCTCCGCTAGCCACCATTTTTTTCTCTGTGATCGAGCTTATCTCGCGTTTACTTGCATTTTTTTTGCCCTCCACGTCTTCTTGCGCCCCTTTTCTTACAGGCCATCGACGAGGCGGCGTAGAGATTGACATCAGCCACTAGTGAGACCGAGCAGATCGGGGAGGTGACAGCTGGCGGGGTGAGAAAGATTGTGCAAAATTTACAGAAGAAAGAAAGTAAGTAACTGATAATGATACTTATGATGTCTTTATCGGTCATTATGTTGACTGAATGTGTTTTATTTTTTGATGGTTCGAAACCGAAATTGCATAAGAGTGGTAATAATATATGTTATAAATATGATAAATATGACATTAGATAGGATTTGTGAAGCGTTTTATAAAGCTAGCACTCTGTAATTCTCAAAGGTCAAGAGTCAGCACGTGTTTTTCCTCGCGTGAGGCAGGCTTGCATTGGGGTACGAGTATTTTCATTTAGCTGCTACAGCTATAGCTACTGCTGAGGGGGATGCCTCAAAGCGTGGAGAGGGACTTTCGTTTCGGCCATGACTTGCGTTCGGTCAGACCAGGCGTATGTATTCCTTTCAGTAGGCTTGGTAGCTGATGGCGCGCACAGAGCAGCCATCTTAGATAGACTAGTTTACTTTTTCAAGTCCCCGTACAGTGCGGCCTTGATCCTCTCCGTGGATTTTCACGCTCAGACTAGAGGTAAATGCTGACTCAAACCAAAATGCAGAAATTTAAAATTTCTAATTTTGGTGTGATACGCGTCAGCACATCGTAATGACAGGCATACGATTGTGCTCGATCGCATTGGAATTGTGCTGCTATTGTGTATGACTATAGACATGTTACGTTTGCATGTTTAAGTCATCTGATGTATTTCGTCCCATGAGTAGTGCGCATGCATTGAGCTCGTGTGTGCGTGCTTGCTCATGTTTCCCGGTGACACAAATGGGGTTAAAATGGTCACTGGGAAGTAATATAGATAACTTGATCTAAGTTATTATAGGAGATATAAGTGACGATTACGATACAGAAGATCAGTTTAACTTAATCCAAAAACGTGGAGGTATAATTTACACTATTCCTTAACACAAGCAGCACATTCCAGTTAAAGATTCTTTAGATAGATTAAAGATAGAAGATTTAAATACAATCAGTCACTAACAAACAAAATTTAAGATAGACATAAACAAAGGGAACCTCTCACAAGATAGTAAACTAAAGATTTGAGAGATAAAAAAATATATTTAATTGATACCTTATCCAAAGACAATAATAAAGATTTGAGAGATAGAAAAGTTAATTTGATTGATACGTCATCCAAAGACAAGAATAAAGATTTAAGAGATAGAAAAATAAATTTGATTAATACCTCATCTAAAGATAAGAATAAAGATTTGAGAGATAGAATAATAAATTTGATTAATACCTCATCTAAAGACAAGAATAAAGATTTGAGCAATAGAATAATAAATTTGATTAATACCTCATCTAAAGACAAGAAGAAAGATTTGAGCAATAGAAAAATAAATTTAATTGATGCCTCATCTAAAGACAAGAATAAAGATTTGAGAGATAGAAAAATACCTTATCAAGATAGCAAATTAACGATATAAAATTGGAAAGATAGTTTTGAACTAAAAATAGCAAAGATTTGAAAATAGAAAGATAGACTTGATTGATACAAGATTATTTTAACAGGAAAGCAAATTAAAGCTTTGAAAAATAGAAAGATAGACTTGATTGATACAAGATTATATTATCAAGAAAGCAAATTAAAGCTTTGGAAAATAGAAAGATAGATTTNACACCCATGGCCACTCAGATTTTTTCTGATGATCTTTTCCGGAATCAAATTCATGAGACCGACTTAGGATTAAGAATTAGTTTAGTTTGAAGATCCAACCCACAGTTCTCAACCCCAATGTATTTCAATAATGTAATATTCTATAGCTGTAAAAGTCTTTAAGAACTTAATAAAGCTTTCAAATAAATACATTACGCAAGTAGGTATTTATTAAAAAAAAATAATAATAAAAAAATAAAAAGATTTGATTAATACATAAACTATAGATAGCATGTTAAAGGATCTGAACGATAGAAAAGAAAATTTAAAGAAACAGATAGATAATTTGCATAAGAAAATGGCAGGCAAAATTATGATCTTAAGATAGAATTGACTAAAGGAGCCAGGAGCCTACAAGAAAGATATTTAAGGGATTCAAAAGTTAATTGAAGATAAAGAGCAGACCTTAAATTTACTACTAGATAGATTATCCTTAGATTATTAAAGAAGAGTTTTTTTTTACTTATTCTACGGTAATAGTGCAAAAATTAATGGTATGATATGAAGTGATATACATATGAAGGCGTATCAAATGTACAACAAAAATTACACTGTTAGATTTGATCCCACAAAGCAAAGTAATTCTAAATTTTGCGAATTCCTCGATGGACTAAGATGGATTTTGAATGAATTTTGATAGATTTTGAACTTGTCAGTAAAACTCAGAGTTTTCTTGAAGATGAGAAAAGAGATGGCTTTTACCATAAGATTGTCAATAAAGTATCAGATGTGAAAATTGCAGATTTTAATAGACTGTTTAAAAGCGAAAATGGCTTGTCCTATAAATATTTTAGTCAAGTATAAAGAAGGTTAAAGTACTATAGAATTGCTTAAATCTAATGCATCCAGTGGTATGTTTGTTGTTGGATCCGAAACTTTGCTCTCTACGCACACGGAGGGAACCAAAAATTTATGAAAAAAAATTGGTTGAATGCGCGAATAAAAGTTCTTCCGTGAACTTGAGAGTGGAGGGAGAAAGGTGGGTTTTGGGGTAGTAATAACAGAAACAAAATGGTCCTAGATAGAGTGATATGCGCCAATATGCTCGCTGGAAACTTGATGTCGCTTCGTCAGCTTATTAATAGATGCATATATATCTATTTAGATAACCTTAAGATAGATATATTTAACCCACGCTCTAACGAGACGTTAATTTCCGATGCCTACAGAGTCTTTATTTGATAGTTAAACTAGTGCAAGAGGGTCAGAGTACAAGCAACAACAAGAAGCGTAAAGAAATTATAGATTGCTTAATGATTGAATGTGCCTCTGTGGCAATGGCTGAAAAGATTCAGGAAGTCAGTACCAATTATAGTAAGAGCTGACCTATAATCCCAAACAATGGATCTGAAAACGATTTTTTAGATACTGCTCAACAAAATGAGTTTGAGAAAACCATTAAAGATAGAAAAATTAATGATAGTAAAGAACTAATGATCGGTGAGATTTCAGAGGCTTAAAGTCCCTTTATATAAAGGTATAAGATACTTAAAAGAAATAGCAGAGCCATGCTCTGAAACGCAAGATTCGGGCATTAATCGTTGGAATATCTTAAGGATTGCAAATCCGAAAGCCGATCGCTCTTTTTTCCGTAAGTGCAGTAAACGGCCCAAACATTAAAACGACGACCGAGGCATACAAATATGATCTTTTTACTTTATATATCAAAACTAGCACATTTTATAAGTTTTTGATTTAAAAAAAAAATTGTTTATAGATAAATGCCAATGAAAATCTTTTGTTTACTGTTTTGAGATTTTAGTTTAACGTTCGATAATTGAATATTTAAATACTAATGCGCAGTGCAATGCAAATTAAAATGTTACGTTTGCATGTTTAAGTCATCTGATGTATTTCGTCCCATGAGTAGTGCGCATGCATTGAGCTCGTGTGTGCGTGCTTGCTCTTAAGGTACTCTAGTCTACTGCGCTACTTTTGCTCTATTGTGCTCAGAGTTTTTTAATTCCTTATTTTTCACGTGTCTCGTCACCATAGGAGTATTTTGGGGTTTGCTCTCACTCATATTGAATTTCTCAATAATTTTCTAATCATACAATGATTGAGTAAGGATAGAAATCAAATCCTCTGATTTCTGTCTCTGAAAGTTTCCATGCCCAGATAATGTTTAAGTTCTCGCAAGTTGTTCATTTGGAATGTTGTACTTAAGCTGGACTTTAAGATCTCATTCATTTTAGTTATTTCATTTCCAGCTAGTAAAATATCAAGATACAATCCTAGTATTATTATTTTATTATCTTTCTCTAAGTCAAGAGACAAGGCTCATTAATTTCTTTTCCAAGACCAAGTTTTAACGTTTCCTCAGTAAAAGGTTTATTTCATCTTACGGAACTTATACGAAGACCATAGATTCATATTTTTAGCCAGTATACCTTTTTGCCATTGTACTTATTTAAACTACAGTCTATTCTATCTGGGAGTTCCATATAAATATCTGCTTTTAAAGTAACATTAAGAAAGGCAGATTTAAGATTCCTCTAACAATCGTCAAGATCGTAATTATTAATAATGGCAAGTGCCGCTCTGATTAACACCAGTCTGGAGACTGGGGCGTAGGTTTGTCTCAGTTTATACTTCTCCCTGTCATTAAAATCTCTGATAACCAATTGTTCTTTGTGAATAGGTTCTCCATTTAGGCCGACTTTTCTTTTCAACACCCATTTTGAGTGACACCATTTTTATCTAATGATGCTCTATTTACTATTTTCCACACTTTATTGATTGTCATAGATTTAAATTCTCCTCTAAAATCTTGTAGCCACTGCGTTTTATCATATGAATTAAAGGCTTTTTAGTACGAGGCTAAATCTAAGTTAGTTTTGGTTAAAAAAACATAAGTCGTTTCATTCCCTAATCCTAAATTTTCTTGTTTAACAGTGTTCATAGTAGGTTTTCAACTGAAATCTTCAAGAGCGGAAACTTTTTCTGCCAGTCTAAGAAAAGATCAAGTAGATCAGGTGATTCTGGCTTCTCTATTTCGTACCTTTCTAACTTTATTGTCTATTTTCTTAGTTGTCTGATCAACTTCTCTTTTTTTCGGTTGCCTTTTTTTTACCTTGGTGACAGTGTTTGAATGATCAGACTCTGAAGTGTACTCCAAATTGTTAAGATTGTCGTACTTAAAACCTGATTAAAACATTAAATCTTTCTTAAATTATTTTCTGTTAAGTTACTCATGTTTGGACTGTTACTTTTACATACGATTTACTCATTGAACTCAACATTTCGAGGGATTAAAAATTTCTTGGCCAAAGAGTGCCATAACAAGTAACCAGGCAACGTATAGCTTATTATTATGGGTTTTAAAGCCCTTTCTGAGGATTTGTATGTATCTATTGGGATTTTAGAATAATCTTAACATCCAAAACATCTAGTTTTATCTGTATAAGCCTTCTGAGTTTTACTAACTTGGCTTATTGGAGTTTCTAACATGATGCTGGAGCGTGGAGTTCTATTGTAGATGAGCACTGCTACATCAGTGGCTAATGCCCACATACTGATTGACAAACTTGAGTCAATCATCAGTGCTCTGATTTTCTATTATATTCACTTATTAAAACGCTTTAAGGTACCATTCAGCGCTGGAGTACGTAGTGGTGAGATTTTACCAACAATTTTAGCTCTCTTCATTATTTCTAAAAATTATCCAGCAGTGAAATCCGTGGTGTTATCCGTCCCAATAGAAAATGCTTTATCGTTACTGCCTAATAAACTTTTAACATGTTTATGATATTCTTCTAGCCAACCTTCTGCTAGACCTTTAAACTTTACTGCATATGCCGTAGCGTATCTAGAATGGCCGTCTATCGACACAATTATAAATCTGTTTTCACCTAAATATAAATCTGGTTTTATTGGACCCATAATGTCCAAATGTTTCCTTTCTAAAGGCTTAGATGCTCTGGCTCTGGCTTCTGGGAATGGCAATTTTTCTATTACAGCTTATTTACATATTTCGCAATCAACTATTGTTAGATGTATATTTCGCGCTCGTAACTGAATTCTAACGCATGTGCAACAGCAACAAGACGAGACGCCGTGACGCTGCACTTCAGCGTCTAATACCTATAGTTAACCCACTCTCGCGCAGTCAGTCAGTCTGTCGATACGCACTCCCTGCTTTTCGTATTTTCCTTTTGATTTGATCTTGCTTTATTTCAGTTCAGCTTACGATTGTATCCTTGATTGTAAAGACTAAAGATAGCATACACTGAAGATAATGAGAATAAACATGTCCGTGTTTTATAATAAAATTGACAGTGTTGTACATTTTATTGCCCGATCACATACCCACACATCCATACTGCTAACAGGTTGTGGGCCTTAAAAAGCGTAGTGTGGTTGTGTATTCAAGACCTCCGCTAGCCACCATTTTTTTCTCTGTGATCGAGCTTATCTCGCGTTTACTTGCATTTTTTTTGCCCTCCACGTCTTCTTGCGCCCCTTTTCTTACAGGCCATCGACGAGGCGGCGTAGAGATTGACATCAGCCACTAGTGAGACCGAGCAGATCGGGGAGGTGACAGCTGGCGGGATGAGAAAGATTGTGAATAATCCACAGAAGAAAGAAAGTAAGTAACTGACTAATAATGATATTGTAGTGGCTTTATCGGTCGTTATGCTGACATAATGTGTTTTGATTTTCGTTGTTTCGAAACCAAAATTNAACCTTAAGATAGATATATTTAACCCACGCTCTAACGAGACGTTAATTTCCGATGCCTACAGAGTCTTTATTTGATAGTTAAACTAGTGCAAGAGGGTCAGAGTACAAGCAACAACAAGAAGCGTAAAGAAATTATAGATTGCTTAATGATTGAATGTGCCTCTGTGGCAATGGCTGAAAAGATTCAGGAAGTCAGTACCAATTATAGTAAGAGCTGACCTATAATCCCAAACAATGGATCTGAAAACGATTGTTTAGATACTGCTCAACAAAATGAGTTTGAGAAAACCATTAAAGATAGAAAAATTAATGATAGTAAAGAACTAATGATCGGTGAGATTTCAGAGGCTTAAAGTCCCTTTATATAAAGGTATAAGATACTTAAAAGAAATAGCAGAGCCATGCTCTGAAACGCAAGATTCGGGCATTAATCGTTGGAATATCTTAAGGATTGCAAATCCGAAAGCCGATCGCTCTTTTTTCCGTAAGTGCAGTAAACGGCCCAAACATTAAAACGACGACCGAGGCATACAAATATGATCTTTTTACTTTATATATCAAAACTAGCACATTTTATAAGTTTTTGATTTAAAAAAAAAATTGTTTATAGATAAATGCCAATGAAAATCTTTTGTTTACTGTTTTGAGATTTTAGTTTAACGTTCGATAATTGAATATTTAAATACTAATGCGCAGTGCAATGCAAATTAAAAAAAAAAAAAAAATTAAAAAAACGTAATTAAACGCAATTTTATCATAAGCTCATATTTTAAAGAAAAAATTATGATTCAATACTCATGAGTAATGAATTACCTGAGTTTGAGTTGTACTCCTTCAAACTTTTTCTTCCCTCTTCTTCAGAATCACTATCGTCTGTCTTTCGATCAACACTTTCATCTGATTTAAAAACTGTTTTTTTTTTTCATAACAGCTCTACATTCAAATTTGTTGACATTTTTTTTTGAGGTTATTTTTCCGGTTGTCCCTTCGCAAATCTTTTTTCCTTTCTAAAAGAATGGACATGCTCAGTGATTTGTTGTGAGGCGTCAAAATCATCCCATCAGTAGTCACGAAGTGTAAGTCGAGTAGTTTTTTGTCATCTAAAAAAATGAGCATAAGTAATCGTGGCAAAAGTTTAGGCAAAAAAATTATTCTCACAGACGATTAAAAATGCTTCCAACTGTGTTTGGATGGCACACATGCTATACATGTTTAGTATTGTGCAAAAAATAATTGCAATTTATGAATAAAAGCATGAAAAAAGTTGAATCCGCACTAAACATCAGTTAGCGAACTGACATTTTAGTTGCTCATATGCGCTACGCACTCAAACACATTCATCTGAGATGAGAGTTGGCAAGATTTGTTTTATTTTTAGCCCACAAATGAGGCGCGCCCTTAATCATAAATAAAACAAATAAGATACAAATAATATTAATCTACTAACAACTTTCTTTTAAAATCTTACAAGCATACCACGCATCGCCCCATTTAGCCTTGCCTTCGCGAATTTCTTTGAGAGGAACAGTACTGATTTGCTTAGTTTCTGTCCACAAAATCAAATCAAAATTTTCAGCCATTTCGAGCTATCTTCACGCACGACTTAAAAAAATACTTAAACAGGACAGCAAGCGATAGTTAGGGAGATCTTCAATGAGGAAAACCTTTCAAGAAAGACAGTTGATACGTATGACAAAAATTCATTTCAACTGTTCGTAACCACACATCCTTGATGTAAAACAAAATTGAGAGTCAATTGTTATTTTGATAATGAAGGTTCCTTTTTAATACTCGTACCAATTGCAGTTGGTACGAAAAAAGTTTTTGTTTATAACCTTTAGTCTTGTGCTTAATAAATTATCTTGATAAAATCGGTAATCGATCGTTACTATGGTAAAAAAGATTTTTNTGTAAAAAAATTTGAAGTCTTGTACGGTAGGAAATATATGACGTGTAACATCCATTTGTTACTGCATTTGCCTGATGAAGTGAAAAAATTTGGACCTCTTTGGACTGTAAGTTGTTTTACTTTTGAGAACCTCAACGGAATATTAAAAAAGTTTGTACATAGTTCAAATAATCCTGAATTGCAAATATGTTCATCCATCACTAGTTTCCTTAATTTAACTAAATTCAAGGATAAACTTTTAAGACTTGACAGTGATGCTTTTAATTTTTGTAAAAAAACAGAAGAAAGAGGAACCCATAGAAAAAAATTAAAGAAGATTGAAAATGGAATTTTTATTGTTGGGCAGAGTACAAGGACAACATCGAGCATAGAAAGTATAATGAATTTATTAACTAGTCAAGATATTCCATTTTATCCTGAAAAATTCCATTTATTTGATAGATTACTAAAGTATGGAGTTTATTACGAAACTAGCAGATATACTGAAAAGAAAAAAACAAACTCTTCATGCATATAGTATACAGCAAATAATACAACTAATTACGGCTTATTGGAAAAGTTTATACTTACCTGTAGTTGTTCATGTACTAGTAACGGCATAACTTGTAGGAATGAGTGTAAAGGATTTGCTATAGTAAGAAATTTTACAGTCGAAGAGATTTCTTATTGTACTGAGCTAAATCGTTGCATACCTTATATTTTAAATTGTAAATTTACAGATGATAAGACTGTTATAGATATTAAGGATATAATAAACTAGCAGCCCCCCGTGTCGGCTTCGCCCGAGACTTACTAAATAAAACACCGTAGTGTGTTGACATGTAATGTGAAACATTTTCAGTTAGAAATTTTACACATATTCCTGATACATCTCAGAACAAAAATCTTCTTATTAAAAACATATTTTTTCGGAATCCATATAGTTTATTTGGTCAAATAATAAGGTGTGAAAATTCAAAAAAAAAATTTATGCTGAAAAGTACCGGGCATTCTTTATGCCATAAAATAATCGGTGGCCATAAGAAGCCGTTGATTTACAGTTTCTCCCGTGTAATTCACGAAAACGGCTATTTTTTAAAGCTGTTAAGATTTTAAAC
>NW_019379782.1:185543-212795 GCF_000648655.2 Copidosoma floridanum | reverse complement strand
ATATCTCACAACTTTATTACCAGAGCAACAAAGTCCTGGACCTTAAACCCTACATTTTTATTGCCACAAAAACACAAATACATTTTCTACTCATTAAAAAATCTGAAGTAGGATCTTTAAAGATTTCAGAGATTACTGTGAGGGTACGATGAAAAGCTGATCTCTCACGTAATGGACTCTTTAGTTGTCGATTTTGACGCTGCTGTTTCAATCTCGATAAATTTTCTGCGTCAGTTTCTTGACGCCTAAGTAAAATTGTATTTATCAGATACACTTGAAGTTTTTCTTCCAATTCACCCTCTTGCAACTTTTGGCATGCTTCAAATTTGTGTGACCCCTAAAGAGTTTTCTGTCAACTTTATTAAATTCTAACATATTTATTGGCAAGGTAGGTCAACGTCCGATGGCCCTAAAAAAGACCGGTGGGCTTCTTAAGTCAACTCTTTCTTGACTGCAGTTAACAGCAATTGTGACTGCCTGGATACCTCAGGGTGATCTTCTCTGGCCTGCTGTTGAAGACCCAGACTAATTGGGAGAAAAATTACAAAGTCCGAAGCTTTGGAGCTAGTTGTAGTGCTCTTTTTCAACGTCTCCCGGTATAACGTCGAAGACGTTGGTGTCTAAAGCACCTTTTTTATTTGCAGATTCAGTTCTTTTGGTGATCTTAGATGGGGAGATTGATTAGTGATACTTGTCCAGTGGAGGCTGTCCCGTTGGCTCAAGTTTTTTTTCCTTCATAGCTGTTATAGGTTTGCCCAACGCAGACCTTGGAGAGGATCAGTGATTCCTGGTTGAATGCTTAGAGTCGAGAGGGTAGTATAGGGCTGTCGGTCACCGGGTTTTCCAGCCTTCCAAAAAACAACCCCGTAGGTGACGTCTGCTAGTGAATGGCTGACTTGGTTTAATAGTGCCCGTCTTTAGTTAATATAGTCTTTCAGTCGACGAATCGCTTCCGTAAATGGTAATAAAAATGTATTTGTTGGCAAGGTAGTTTACGCTTAGGTGGATCTTAAAAAGAACCGATGAAATTGATGGTTAAGTAGGGAACGTAAATACTTATAATGGCCCTAAAAAGCGCCAGTAGTGAAACTTCTAGGCTATTCTTTATTATTATTCCTGATGATGAAGAGCTGGCTACGGGTTGCTTGATTCTTACCCTGGGAGTCTCGATGTACGGAGACTGTGATGAAGGGAGGTACGCCGCTGACCAAAAAATATCTCGTCTCGGGTCGTTCCCCGGAGAACCAACCACTCATCGTTAGACGGGAACATGTGGGTAAGCGCGTTGGGGACGCGACGACCTAGAAGGTAGCCGTTGTGGCTGCCCGTGCCCCTCAGAGCTGTTTTCCTTTTCATACATTTTCAGCCACAAATTTGTAGTCTCTAACTGCACCAGGTGGGATGGTGGGACTGCCACACAACTCTGAAGAGTTGGTGCAGATTGTGCTCTGGCTAGATATGTCTCCTGGTATTATGCCAGAGACGTCATTGGTTAGAATGAATTTTTTTTTATCGCACTCGTTGAGATTCAGGCTGAATGGACACCTAGGTCCCTTCCCCCTTAGAGAAGAGTGTCGTCCGTAACCAGGATACCCAGCTGCAAGACTATTATCAGCATTCTCTATACAGCTCGTTGAATTGCCGAAGCTCGACTACATCGCTATCGAGACGCTCTGGCCTATTATAACCACACTTATTTATTTATGTTTCAGGTAGCTTCGATTTTCTGTCGGCGCCACCTAGCGGATTTTCCTGAACTAAAGTGAAAAGCTGGCGTATTTTTGCCAAACTTTGAGCTCATTTATTGTTATTGTTATTAAATTTTTTAAGATAATAACTATACTAAAACCATCTAGGAAATATCATGAATCAGTATGCAAAATTTCAGCAAAATCGGTTCAGTAGTTTTCGCGGTTAGCGATTACAACGGTTTTAGCGACTCTGTTTTATATATTAGTAAGATGTATGCATTTACACTATAGTTGAGGAAAAGATGTATATAACAACAAAGTTGAACAATTGCAAGTTTGAATAAAAATTGAAGATCATAATTAACAACGTCTTTTGTATAAAACCGCTTGACTCAACTTTATTTTGAATTCATTACTCTTTATTATTTCAACGACAGTGGCTAACTTTACAATTTTAAAGTAATTTTTATTATTATTGGGCTTGTATCATTTATTATCATTAAAACAATTTAAAAGTTAAATTCANGGCTTAACTAATAGAATAAAAAAAAAATATATTAGAAAATTCAAATTAAAAAAATGTTTTAACAATCATTACTTTCATAATATACGAGTAATTTGCACATGTAACTTATAAAAGAAAAGCCATTCAAATGAGCATCTCGAAGTGCAGCTGCTCAGATACCACATGCGAGACAAGCACGCTTAAGGAGGTTTGGGAGTATCATTCAGAGAGGCGAGGAACGGGAAGTCCCCCCTGCCCGCGCAGCTGGGCCCCTTTTACCACACACCTCCTCTTGCACTCTACAAACTTGAAACTGTACGACTGTAATTGATTATATTTTTGAAAAATGCCTGGCAAGGTTTGATTTTTTTTGTCGAGCATCTTCCTTTTGTACCAAGGTATCAATGAAAATGTTTTTTTTTTATAGTTTATTAAATTTAAGAAAACTTTATACAAAGTTATTAATAACTTGAACCTACGCTCATTCAAAAAATAATAAATTCCAATAAAGTTTGGCTCAGTGCCATTGGTAAAGTTTGGCAAAACTTTTGCCAAACTAAACTTTAAAAAAACTTTTTCCTTACAAAAATTTTTTTACGTGGGATGTTGTTAATACTGCTTGTAATAAGAATAAAAAGCAAAATTTTTTGTCACATATATGGCCCTTCAGCTTTAAATTATCTTGTTAAAAATTATGTTCAGTCAACTGCAGTCAATGAAATGCATTGTATTTTTCAAGGGGTAGTTAAAAAATTTTTGGGGTTCTGGATTGATGCAGAATATCGTACGCATCCATCTTCTTTATATAACTTTATAAATATAATAGACGAAAGAATAAAAGCATTAAAAATTACATCCTTTATCCAAAGGGTACCACGAAAAGTTTCGGAATACTCGTATTGGAAGGATAATTAATTACAAGCATTTCTTCTCTCTTATAGCTTGCCAGTTTTAAGAAATGTGATGCCGACAGATTACTTTAATCACTTAATTTTATTAGCTCATGGAATTTCTCATTTGCGCGTTTCTAGCATTTCTGAAGATATGGTACAAGAAGCAAGACATGCTTTAATAGAGTTTGTAAAAAAATTTGAAGTCTTGTACGGTAGGAAATATATGACGTGTAACATCCATTTGTTACTGCATTTGCCTGATGAAGTGAAAAAATTTGGACCTCTTTGGACTGTAAGTTGGTTCACTTTTGAGAACCTCAACGGAATATTAAAAAAGTTTGTACATGGTTCAAAAAATTCTGAATTGCAAATATGTTCATCCATCACTAGTTTCCTTAATTTAACTGAATTTGAGGATGAACTTTTAAGACTTGACAGTGATGCTTTTAATTTTTGTAAAAAAAACAGAAAAAAGAGGAACCCATAGAATAATATTAAAGAAGATTGAANAACAAAACTATAGAAAATAACATTTAATAATGTTATTATGTCTTAAGGATATTGCTTTTTTACAGTCTCTAGTTCTACTTGAGAAAAAATTTTCCTAATTTTTGTTCAAATCTAATAGTTTTTAAGAATACTTTCTTTGATGTATAATCTTATATTGTAAAAATTAATATAATTTATCTGAGTACTGTATAAAAAAGTGAAAAATTGTTTTACCTGCTGGTATTCGATACTTACATTAAAGTATGAAAGAGGGAAAGGTAATCTCCGACTTTGTTGTGACAATAACAGTAAACCCTATAATCTCTTGTTTTTTGTCAATATTTAGTTTTAAAACGAAAGTTTATTCATCAGCAGTAATACATTACTTAAAAATTCGTACATGTCGTATAAACCCGTTTTTCAAATTGAATATTAAGAAAAACACTCACGTTCCTATTAACATTTTAGAAATTGTCGTCTAATTTTAAGTCATTAAATTCATTACTTTTAAGGAAAAGTTTCAGTTCATACAATATATAAGTAACCACTTTTATATCATGATTGTAAGATATAAGTCTCTTTCAATTTGCAATAAATTGCAATAAATTTAGGCTAGATGGATAAATAAAATTAACGATGAAATATTTAATTCATAAAAAATAATGGCAGCAGAGCAGTCTGTAAGGTGAAACTCTCCGGTATAAACCGAATGCCCCTTACAATACTTCAAAAATCTTTGAAAGTCAATCGCTCTCTTCAAGTGCTTCCCACGAAAAAATTTTTAAGTTTCGCTGCTGCGGAAGTTCATGTTAAGCCAAACATTAGCTGAAAACTGGCAATGAGAAAACCCTAAAGTTAGATTTTGACTGATGACTGAATATGTGACTCAAATTTAGCTAATGTTTACCCAAATTTTGTGACAGAAATAGAAAAAAGTTTTGGTTAAATATTAAAATAATAAACAACTATCACAAATTTATAAAAATATAATTTAATAGTGCCTAATCAGATAATATTTAAGAGATGGCACTATAACGTCAGATGAAAAAAGTCGTATCAGAGATAATCTGGAACCTCAGCTATCCAGATATCCCGCATACGACACAAGCACGATTAACCACTTCACTACAACGAGATGGTACATTCATAGATTCGAATCACTCATTCTACCAATGCAATAATTATTTTTCAAATGTAAATATGTTCGGTTAAAATTAATTATACGTAAAAAAATAAAAGTACACTGTACATTGGTAGATTTAACATGATGAAAACATTCATCGTAGATTATGTGCTTGAGAAACACATTAAGAAAATATTGTTTCACATATAATTTGTTTTAACCGAATACATCTACATAAAAATGTATTTAGAAAAATTATAGTATATTTAAAAGAAGTCATAGTATTTATAGGATAAGTAAGCGATTCAAATCCTTAAATATACCGTCTCGTTGTAGCCAAGTGGTTCAGCATGGTTCTGTCGCATGCGAGAGGATTCTCAGTAGCTAAGGTTTGAGATCATCTCTCATCATACGGCTTTTTTCATAAAACGTTAAAGTGCAATCTCTTACATATTATATAATTAGGCACTATTGAATCATACGTAAATGTTAATGTATACTCATTTATTATTATTTTGTTATTTAAGCCAAACTTTTGCTATATTTGTCAAAAAATTTTGGTAAACCTTGGCTAAATTTGTGTCAAACATTGATTCATCAGCAAAAATCCAAGTTTGGAATTTTCTCATTGCCAATGTTTAGCTAACGTTTGACCAGATATGAACTTTTGCTAAAGCTTAGCAAAACTTGAAAATTTTTTATTTAGTCATAATACTGTGCACAGTGAATATAAAAAAAAATTTACCCATATGGTTGTTTTTTTTTTCATAACTCCCTCTTCGATGTTAATTAGACAAACTTTTCATCATTTTTCAACAGATGTTTAATCACCTACAACTGCACTATTGCTTAAGAGGGCACACAGCCAAACAAATACAAATAGTAGTTTTCATAAATGGTGGTGCTTGTCGACAGGTCAAACACCGGGCCCAAAGGCCCCCTTGTGCTTGGCCTGGTTGGATGCGCACCAGGGGCAAAGCACGAGCTCTGTTTTATCGTGCGTAAGAAGCAATATACATTTAAAGATAAAAAACGCTTGAAGTAGGAGAAACAAATTATATTTGTGTATCTTAATATTAAGTAATAGGACAGTTACTAATTTTGAAATGGTTGTTGGTTACAGGTTCTTTGGCACCTTGACATATTTCGAAGAAGTTTTAGGAAACTCTCTAGTCATGCTT
This sequence comes from Copidosoma floridanum, assembly GCF_000648655.2. Next base: position 206,913 of record NW_019379782.1, on the reverse strand, counting down.
GCTCACGCAAGTCTTGTGTATTCTGTGCCCTCAAGGTAAAAAACTTTTTTTATACAATTCATTATTTTAGAATGCATTTGAACCAGTGATTACTAAGGAGATGGCTCGTTCTGATGCTATCAGGCACACTTGATTTTTACTATTACTCACAAACAAATTTTTAAGTTTTGCTAAGCTTTGGAAAAAGTTCATGTTTTTCCTAACGGTACACAAACATGGGTAATGAGAAAATTTAAATCTTCGGTTTGAGCTGAATTAATATTGACAAATTTAGTCAATGTTCACCAAAATCTTGTGACACTGATGGCCCAAGTTTGGCTTAACTAATAGAATAAAAAAAAAATATATTAGAAAATTCAAATTAAAAAAATGTTTTAACAATCATTACTTTCATAATATACGAGTAATTTGCACATGTAACTTATAAAAGAAAAGCCATTCAAATGAGCATCTCGAAGTGCAGCTGCTCAGATACCACATGCGAGACAAGCACGCTTAAGGAGGTTTGGGAGTATCATTCAGAGAGGCGAGGAACGGGAAGTCCCCCCTGCCCGCGCAGCTGGGCCCCTTTTACCACACACCTCCTCTTGCACTCTACAAACTTGAAACTGTACGACTGTAATTGATTATATTTTTGAAAAATGCCTGGCAAGGTTTGATTTTTTTTGTCGAGCATCTTCCTTTTGTACCAAGGTATCAATGAAAATGTTTTTTTTTTATTCAAACACATTCAGGACATACCTTAATTTCAATTAAAAGGAAAACCTAACCTTATTCTCTCGTAAGAGATCGTGTTAAACTATCAATATGTAAAATTTTTTTCTCGAAAATTTTTCCTGGTGAAAAATCTGAAAAATTCATGTCCACTCCTAATATGCTTCAATGTAACATACATTGTTTTGGCACGTTTCTCTATTTCGAATTTTTCTTCCAAATCTTCTTAACTACTCGGCTACAATGAGATGGCACGTACGAAATTACGAATCACCTACATGTCCTATACTACTATGATAGTTTTTGTAAAAACATTTTTATGTAAATGCATTCAGTTAAAATTAATTATGTGTGAAGCAATAAAAAGTACGTATAACATTGGCAAATTTAAGGACGTCTGATAGTTTTTCTGGGGGGTTGTGAGTGGCTATGCCGGGGCTTCGATAAGACAACGTATTGAAGTGAGTTGTACTAATCGTGCCTCGAAAACGACAACCCACAGCATCACAGTTTGTTTAACTGTGCCCAACTCGTTAGTGCTCAAAGATTAAACCATTAAATGTTATGAAAAAATTAAGATACATACTTTAAAGCAGCTAGTTTCCGATGGTTCGTGGAAAAACTTGAAAACACGTTATGAAACAAAAGAAAGTGTCATAAATTTTCAACAAACAAAATTTTTTTCACAGTGTAACGTACGGTAGTATAGGTGAGACTCTACGCTCCCTCTCCTCAAATCTTATAACGAGGGGCCCTAGGGCCAAGGGAAGGGAAGAGCTAGCAAGGAGAAAGTCTATTCGGGGGGTAAACGACGAGCCTTTGAAGGGAACACACGCGCTACCTTGCCTATGATTTCGGTATCTTGAATAAAGCTCTTGAAGGAATCTGTGTTAATCATTCTCGCGAAGCACCTCCTTACCAATATCTTCCCTACGTAACAGTTTTGGTGCTAAGTGTGGGGTACGGTAAGAGCCGGAATTTTTTTTTACTTTCATTTTACGCATTTCAAAAAAAATTCCACCGTGAAGCATACATAGTGCAGTGCCGCGAGAACGCAACGATTTGAAATCAAGAAGCCAAGGATCCAACCAGAGACAAGAGTACCAGTTTACAAGGAGAGGTTACAGCAGCCCGGAAGCTAACAGGACTAGGGTACCAATCGCTGATAATCACAAAATCAAGGGGACAAAGGACGAGGGAAATAGTCTCCAAAACCTCATTTCTATTGATGTGCATATCGACTAGCACGTCAGTACATATTTATAAAATTAATTGTATCCCTTACTCCCAAGGCAAAATAGGAGAGGCACTAATTAGGTAGAAATAAGAGCGTTGGATTCTTATTCTTTTATTCTTGATATATATATTATTTATCTGACATATTTATATATATATATTATATAAATAAACTTATTATTTCGTCCGCTCCCCCTTTTAGTGCTTTTTCTTAAACGCAAAACATAAATCACGCAATGAATTAGATTTAAAACGCATTGGATTAGTAGAATATTTGTTGGGAAAACGACTCACGTGAGAAAAGAATTCGAGAACAGGGGGAAAAATCAGTGACGCATAACGCAAAAACTCGACGAGTTGGTCGAAAACAGGAAACAGCAGAGACCAGAGGGGAGAGAGAACATCGTCTTAAGGAGAGGATAAGTGCTATAAATTGGAGCAAGCACGGAAAGTAGGAAAACTCTCTCACCCGTCTGTTCTCTCTCAATCTGCTGCAGCTAGGTGAAAGGGACCAAATATTAGGACCTGAACATAACATATATCGTATCGAGAGCTGGTAGAGGGACTCTCAGCATTATCTCTTCTGAAATAACAAGCCCACGCGTCTACACTCACTCGGAGCCTACTACAGTGACTCAGAGTGAGCCGAATTTTTCAAATAAGAACAGGGTGTGTTGTGTGAGCAAAACAGATACACTTAAGAAAACCAAAACCACAGACACAGAAAACGTCTGGAAATAATAATTCGCACCCATATCGGCTAAATTATTTACCACTATTCTTACTGTTATCATTTTTTTTTAACGAAAGCAAACGACAGATACCCCCAAAAAGATATTTCTCCCCATTTACGACCACAAAAATAAATGACAAAATTAAAAAAAGCAAGTGCAAGATAAATACCGCTCTTTTACTTTCTCGTCCCACCCCTTATTATTCTTTCGTCCGATTATTATTAGGCCGCGACACAAGTAATTAAACGCAGGCAAAGCGTGAGGAGATTAAATGGAACAGACGTTGGAATTAGAGCTGAAACCAGAGGGGTGTGAGGAACTTGACGCTCTAGACGAGAAAACCAAGGCGATAGTAATGGGCCTGTTTTCAAAGATCAAGGCAAAGTTAAAGAAAGTGGAGGAAACGGATGCACAACGCAGAACGGTCACAAAGACTGTCCAAAGTTTATCACCGGAAAACATAAATCCCACATGTATGTTTCGTGACACAGAAACAAACACGGGACTTGTGAACAGAGGGGCCGGTCCTCTTTTGGGCGAACGAGTCATCGAGCAAAGCGTGAGAAGAACCGAGGAAATATGCGAAGCTCGAGCAGACAGAACGAATACGCGGGAGACACAATGGGGCATGCCAGAGAGACAAGGGTGGCCGAATTTTACTGCAACTGGCTTCAAATATAAAGAGCCTGGGAATCCCGGGATAAGAGACTTGCAGAATCAACAGCTACTGTATAATATAAAAACGATGAGCGATGAACTGGAAAGGAGGAAAGAAGTCGCGTTCACAACAGCGATACCACAACCGAATAGTAACTATACGAACCGAGTCGATTATGAGGCAAATAGGGATAGAATATGGGGTGACACAGACCACACTAGACCCCGATTCATGGACTACACACAAGCGACAAACAGCTATAATCACTCACGCAGACCACACAATGCGCAGCATAACATTCTGCCCTCGCTCGGTCATATGGCGAGCAACATCCCGTTTTTTGATGGTGATCCAATCAATCTGCCGCTATTCGAGAGGATGGTGAGGATGACCGCGCAAATGGTGGGTCTGGATAACGAACTATTTTTCCTCGGCACGCTTGCGAGCAGACTGAAAGGAAAAGCGGCCGAAGATTTTGCGCCCAGACTGGCTCAATTTGGAACAGTGCAGGAATTTCTTCGGGAACTATCGAGGAGGTATGGCAGCATCAACAACGCAGACACGCTGATGGCACAGCTGAAAATAATCAGGCAGCAAAGCCGAGAATCAATAGAGGACTACAGCGGAAGAGTACAAGGACTGTACAATAGGCTAACGATGCTGCATGACTCGAACCCAAACTTACTGCCTATCCAAAAACAAGTACTGAAGGAAAGCGTGAAAGCAGAGGCAGTGAAACAAGTTACTTATGGTCTACATCCAACGTTCGGAAGTAAGATCACATGCTTAAACCCGAGGACCCTCTGCGAAGCAATCACAGAGGCGCTGAAAATAGAAAGCGACCTTAGTCTGTGGCATGCAATACCAGTGAGTGCACTGCCAACATATAATACGACGACCGAGACGGGACCACGAGTAAATCTAGCAAGCAAGGAAGAAAAAAGAACGGAGATTACTAATAGGGCACAAGGGGCAGCAGCGAGTGAAAAATGCTGTATTTACTGCGATGGCCGAACCAGACACTCAGTCGAGGAATGCCGAAGATTGATGGCTTTGATAAATGACAGGAAAACGTCAAGAGATAACGGGAGGGAACCAAAAGGAAACTGCAACTATTGTCAGAGACCGGGACACTACGCGAGGGACAGCCGCTCACGTAAGCAAGACAGAGAGGAGGAGGAGAGACAGCGTAACAAAGGGTATAACCAACTCTTAGAAAATACCAATATCAACAGAAACGCCTATAATTTTGGGGGCAAAAATGATAAGTACAACAATTACAATAATTACAACAATTATAACAGAGGCTATAACAATGGCATATCGGAGCCGTACAACAGAAATGATAACTACTACAACAGAAACAACAATTACAACACTGGAAATAACGGAAACAGCGATTATAACAATAGGAATACCAATTATTATGATAGGAATGATTACAATAACTACAATCCCACGGGCAGTAAGACCTGGGCCACCACAAGATAGGGGCCCACCGCAGTAAAGAAACATCGAATACGACCCTAATAATAGGAGAGACGGATCGGCTGCTTTAAACTCGCAAGATGTTCGGCATGATCCCCAAACGCCGAGCATGAACTAGAGAGAGAGAGAGAGACGGAAAAAAGCGTGTCCGGCGAAGAAGAAGGTGCGAGAGAAAAGCCGCAAAAGGCGAAGCAAGAAGTAGTGGAGGCGGAGATGCACAACAGTCCGAACACTAATGCAGTGCAGGAAAAAATAGAAAGTAATAAGGCAGAATGCGAAAATACTCCAAGACAACAGGGGGGGGGGGGGCAAATGTACAAGAAAAGGGAGGAGAGCCTGCAAAAAGAGTAATCGGACAAGGGTGTCGGACGCACATGTAAATAATGATGAACCCAAGCTTTCAGAGCACGACGAAGAAATAGAGCAGCTTCCTAAAATGATTATAAAACTCGTCAGAACAGGGAATATGCCACCATTGGTTCAGTTACAAGGACCACAGCTAAAGAATGTAAAGGCGACTTTTTATGCAGATACTGGCGCAGAGATTTCGATTATAAAGGTTAATTTTCTAAGCACTGACATGCTAATAGACAGTAGGTATCGAGTAGCTATTATCGGCGTGACTCACGGCGTACGCAAAACATTGAGCACAGTACAAGCTCCGTTGCACGGATTAGAGTGCACATTACATGTCGCCCCCCATGACTTCCCAGTTGACACGGAAGGAATCATAGGGTGGGATACTTTTAAGCGATATCGGGTCCAGATGTGCGCCGCCGAGAATATGATTAAATTAGAAGATGTAGAGATACCACTGTTACAGCCGGAGTGTTTTAAAATTTCTGCAAGATCGAAACAAATTATTTATGTGCGAGTAAAAAATGGTAGAAATAAAGCAGAAAATGGCTGGATATCCCTCCAAGAAATGGAGGAGGGAATATTGTTTGGCAACTTTATAGCGAGTAATATTAACGGGAAAATAGTTGCAGAATGTATTAATATGAGTGATGAGACAAGATATGTGCCTGTTCTGGAAGTAGAGCTGCTAAGTTACGAAGAAATTTATCGGAAGCACTCAGACGTTGATGGAGACAATGTCGAAAGCTTGGGGGAAGCGGTAATAAGGTTATTTAACGAAGAAATGGGAAGTGATGAAGAAAAAATAGAAAATTTTACAAAAGACGAAGAAGAGTTAGAGAAACTAAAACGGGTGGACAGAATAATGCAACTCGTAGATACAGCCGGTTGCAACGATAAAGAAATAGAACATGTGAGAGGACTAATCGAGTCAAACCCCTACGTATTTGGCCTTGACAGAGAGCCTCTGAAAGCCACGCATCTTGTCAAATACCGGATAAAGACGACAACAGATAAACCAATAGTTGCAAAGAGATACAGATACCCACCGTCGATCAGAGACCAAATGAGGACAGAACTAGAGAAAATGCTAGAGCACGGGATAGTGGAACCATCTACCTTCCCGTATAGCTCAAACACTTGGATGGTAGCAAAACAACCGGGGCCAAACAACGAAAATAGAGTGACGAAAAAAAAGATTGTCACAGATTTTCGTCTGCTTAACGAAGTCACGGTGGGATCGTGCTATCCATTACCATTTCAAAGTGATATTTTAGAAAACCTGGCATCTGCGCGCTACATTGCAGTAGTCGATCTCAAGTCAGGATTTTTTTTAATTGAAGTACACGAAGATGACGCGCACAAAACGGCATTTTCGGGGTCGGACGGGCATATCCAACACAAAAGAATGCCCATGGGGTGTACAGACTCGCCAAACACATTTTTAAGGGCAATCGCGCTAGCACTTGCAGGCTTGCAAGGTCATGAGGATGAAGTATATCTCGATAACATAATGGTTTTTGCAACCAATCTTGAAGAGCATGGGGAACGATTTACAAAATTATTGAAACGATTGGCGGACGCAAACTTGACAATCGAACCCAAGAAGTGTCAATTTTTGAAGAGGGAAGCAAAGGTGTTGGGCCATATCGTAGGTAATGGACAAATAAAGACCAATCCTAAGAGGATCGAAGCAGCCAAAAAATACCCAAGTCCGACAAACGCAAAAAAGGTAGAACAATTTTTGGAATTTTCCGGATATTATAGGCGATTCGTAAAAGGCTATGCGAAGATCACCCGACCCCTATCTATGCTATTAAAGAAGGGTACAAAATTTACGTGGAATGACAGCGAAGATAACGCATTCAAAACTCTTATTGAAATACTGTGTAGCGGACCAGCGCTCGTTGCCCCAGACTTGGAAAAACCCTTTATCGTCACGACAGACGCGTCAGATTACGTGATTGGAGCGATCCATAGTCAGGGAGAGATCGGAAAAGATAGACCGTGTGAGTATGCGTCTCGCTGCCTAAAGGGGAGTGAACTTCGCTACCCAACATACGACAAAGAGTTATTGGCGATCGTATTTGCAAAGGAGCAATTCAGACCACATTTATACGGGTGCAAATTTACGGTGATTACAGACCACGAGCCGCTGAAACACTTTCACTCATCTAAAAAACCAGACATTCGTTTTAACAGGCTGAAAGCGGAACTGAGAGGATATGATTTCGAAGTTATATACCGCCCGGGCGTAAACAACGGACCACAAGACGCATTATCGCGAAACCCAATACTAAAAGAGGGGAAAGTAATCCCGAACGACCACGCCAAGAGCTATACCAGCTAGCAGATGAACAAGAGAATGAAGAACTGGCCGATAGTGACGGACCACCGGCGCGCATATTTAAAGTACGGGCAACTCGTAAGAAAAGAATTGAAGGCAACCCAAAAAAAATAAAAATCTGTGGCACCAATCCAGAAAACTCCAACGGTATAACACGAAAAAGAACACGATATCGTGGTGAGGATAGCGAAAAAGGTTCAGATATGAGTACAGAAGGTCAGAAAACGGCGATGCGAACTCTGAATAAGAGGAGCCTAACGAAAATAATTCGCCGCTGCAGCAAGTACTAAGGAATCAAAACAAGGGAAAAGTACGAGAGATTGCAGAAAAAGGAGAATTAATTTTGCAGGGGACAGCAGACTGAAAATTAGGCTACATCAAGAAAAATAATTTTATGGGAGAGGTATAGCGAAACAATGTATTTTTGTTTTTAGATTGAGAAAGGAATTTTTTCAATTCGGAGAACACACTCTAAGAATGAAACCCCATACCTCAGAACGTTACATTACAAAGAAATCTGTTTTAGTCAAAGAAGTCAATGATTTTCAAAAGAATCGATTACTTAAAATCAATAAAATGAAAAAGAAGAAAAACATGATCATAAAATCAAAATTTTGTATTTAAGCGGTGAAAAGACGTTGGTTATTAAAAAAAAAATGCTAAATAAAGACTGATTGAAATCCATTTGGGTAACCTTGGAATATGAATAAATATATTAATACATACGCATACACGTCCTCATCTATTTATTTTAATTACTATGTAAATGTGTTTTCTGAAAAGAGTTTTCCGATACTTACAACTTTGAAATGCATAATTTTCTCGAAAACTTTATTTTTAATGATCAGTTGAATAGAAACAAAGAAAGAAAATTTTATTAAATCAAAATTTTTATTTCCAGTGTTGGTGGTAATTCGACAACAAAAACCTAAAGTAACCAATAAAATATACATTTGAAATAGTAATCACTTTTCTATCTGGAAAACTGTTTAAAGTTCATAAAATTACGCTATTTATCAGATTGTATAATATTATTGTTATAAAATGAAAAATTTTTTTTTTCAATCAGGACTTCGATCTAAAAAATTAATGGAAGTTTGTATACACAGAATTGATTTAAGTAAATTTTATGTGAGAGGTATGCTTAACATGGTATTTTAGTGTTTAGATTGGGAAAGAGATTTGTATAATGCGGAGAACAGAGTCTGACAGATACCTCAGAATTCTACATTTCAAGGGTATCTGTATTTACTATAAGTTAACACAAATTTAATTAATATGGTCGATTGTAAAAAACATAGTTCTCTAAAACAACTGTAAAAACGGAAAAAAATAATGTTTTTGAATACATTGATTATTAAAAATATATTANAAAAGAGATTTGGATTAAAATCTGTTCAGACAATCTTTAGATATTAATAAATATATTAGTATTTAAGTATACACGCTTACATGCTGTCACGTATTTTTTCCAATTTTCATGTATATTCGTCTTTTTACGGAAATTTCATGATCCCTTCTACTTTGAATGACGTAATTGTCTACTTCTTTGAAGAGCAAAAAAAAAACGTAATTCTTTTGACAAATAAAACGGTACGGATGATACAGGTAAGAACTTATAAAAGTTTTATAGACGTTTCTTGACGAACTCTTATTTAAAATCATTACCTATAAAATTCGATAGTTTTATACTTAAAATTAAAGGGTTAAATCTTATAAAAGTTAATTCTGTAATATTCCGAAAAGTTCTGATAAAAATTTTATAAGGCAAATATACATATTATAAGTTAGTGGGATAAAATNACTATAAAGGAAGATTTATCTTAAAAAATTCATGTCTTAAAAGAACATTATTATAGTTTCAGATAGAAAACGTTCGACAGATAAAAACTTATAAAATATTTCATAGGGGTTCCGATAGAAGCATATCAAGTTTTATAGAATTTTATTTTAACCATCACAGCAAGTTGTGAGTTCTGTCGTTTGTCTATTAGATCAGAAAAAGGAGTGTTTTGGCAAAAAAAGTGCGGAATTTAGTTTTTTGACAGATTTAAGAGTCTTGGATAGTCAAGAACAGACGTACGTAGATTTAGACAACTAAATTTATTTGGATAATTTCTTTGTAGAGTACTTAAGGCGGAAAAGCGTGGTTTTTTGGTTACAGTTTTTTTCGTGTTGATTTTACTCCAAAGTACCTGTAAAAGAAGTCGTAGCAATTCCAAAGACCTACAAAATGAGCCACGCTGGTTTTAAAAACCGTTTTATAGTTTATTTGCAAATTGCAAAAAACCAATAAAATAGCGGTTTTTAAGATTTGTTTATAATAAATAAACAATTAATCTCAAGTGTCTAAAATTGCTCTTAAATTGTAGCTCTTGTACAGTACAATAAGTCCTCCAAAAATGAAATTTGTACGTTAAACCGTTCTTGCGCAATGGCAATTGTTGAATAAAAAGGTAGCTATTTGTAAATTAATTATCAGGGCTGGAGGCCATCCTACAGCGTCCAACGGTTACCTACTTGGTTCGTTAGGAGTTGTACTTTACATTTCTTATTTACAGTTTTTTTAATTTTTGCAATTGTTTAACGGTCAAATGATCTGCAAAAAAACCGGTTAGTTTCAAATTGAATATTAGCAACAATTTAAGTGCAATCTTACCGGAATTTTTTTTATCGAAAAGCTTGATTTTTTCCTAAATAAAAAAAAAGAAAAAAAAAAAAAACAAATGAAAAAATTTAAAAGGAAATTAAAACAACAAACTAGGGGGTATTAATGGGTCATGGGACCCACGGTAAGAACGAAGTTCTTTAAACATGAGATCAGTATAGACACAATTTCTTAGGTAACAAGGGGGTCGCCAGACCCACACGAAGAACGCAGCTCTGTAAACGTTAGTACTGCATTCATGGTGTTTACTAGAACGAAAACTTGAAGAAAGAATAAAAAAAATAAAAAAACAATACTTCAGTACTCACGATGTTTGAACTTCGTGAGAACGTCGTGCATAAATACAGTAATCACGAAGTTTAACCATCGTGAGTACTGAAGTATTGTTTTTTTATTTTTTTTATTCTTTTTTCAGGTTTTTGTTTTAGTAAACAACATGAATGCAGTACTAACATTTACAGAGCTTTGTTCTTCATGTGGGTCTGGCGACGCCCTTGTTACCTGAGAAATTGTGTCTATACTCATCTCCCCATTAATACCCCCTGGTTTGTTGTTTTAATTTCCTTTATAATTTTTTCATTTGTTTTTTTTTTCACATGACTAAAAAATTGATGGCTCAAATAGTATGTTCTCTGATAAATCACTCTTCTTTAAATTAGAACTACAAGTACATTCTTGTACCCTTTTTAGGCAGAAAGAAATTGGACGTTCTAGAACGATGTTTGATTTTCAGACATTAGCCATTCATCAGTATCTCCATATCGACGTCTCTTTGATCATAACAATGAAGGTGTTTTAGAAATTTTGAAAAAAGCTTATGTGAATTGTAGAACAGCAGTTATAGCATATAAAAAAAAATTAAAAACGTCACTATGTATCCAATTACATTTACTTAACCAAAAATTTTAATGTTATTTATATACCTTTATTTGGGATAAAAAATTTAATATTTTTATTATTTTATCAGTATGTGAAACTTTTAGTTATTCGTATTATTGTTGAAATTCTAAAAAATCATAAATCATCCGGAGAACGCTCTTAAAGACATTTTTCGGCAGCTGTAGTGCTTAATCACAATAGTCACCTTGAAGGCATCAAACAAAAAACAGTTATATTTTACTTCTTACTACTCAAATATTTAAAAACGAAGTGTATTAAAAAAAAATTTAGAATTGGTCTAGTTGATACTCTTTGTAAGAAGTCGAAGAACATAACTGATTAGTTAGGAAAAATTAGGACTTAGAAATTTTCAAAATATGAAATNTTTTTTTTTTCTCTAGAATTGTTAAAGAAAAAAATTCAAAGTCAAATAAAAATTATTGAGGGAAAATAAAATTAAAATTTGTTTAAAAATTAATTGCTTGGGAGTGTGAGGGGGAATCGTGGGTAAAGGTGTGCAGAAAGTAGGGGACGGTTGGAAGATATACGTATATAGTGGGGAGACGGTAAGTGTGTAGAGAACAGCAGATGAGGGGGATGGGGTAAGGGGGGAAACTTGAGAGGAAGAGACTTCCGTTTCAAAAAAAAAAATCTGTCGGTTTTAAAATTCCAGCTCCCCGAGTACGCGACATAAAGAACTTCGTTCTAAAAAATTTAACGTTCTACGATCCTGGGGAGCCAAGATAATTTTTTTTTTTTTTTTTTTTCATTTAATTTATACGACTTTGTTAATTTACGTGGGCAGTTGGTTTTTGGATGTGTTATTCTAAATACATTTATTTTTTGGAGAAAATACTTGATTGTTATTAACTGCTGTTCTCTTTTGCAAAAGTGATTCAGAAGTGAGGGTTAGTATTGTGGCAGCCGTCCCGACCGAGCTTCGAGGAAGCCCCTGGCTCTGCAGCTTCATGCGCACAATCTGATGCTCAAAACTGCATGCGGTTGAAAAATCATCAATATCTCGGATTCCCTGGGTTGTAGAACAACCTTTTTTTTAGACAAGAGTAGCTCTAGCAGTTAAATCGTTTGGCGTACTTTATTAAACTTTTTTAGATTGTTTATTGGCGAAAAAAAGCGTACTTCGAAAGATTGTTGTCCAACATGCATCTACGGCGCGTTTATACAGATACACCTCAACTTTTTTTTGACTTACCTTTTTACTTGAAGACTAATATTAAACAAGAAGTGATCATCACAATAATGATAATAATAATCAATAGTTTTCTTATAAAATAATTATTTCCCAATTTATATTTCAAAAATTTGTTAAGCACCTATTGCATAACAGTAAAATACTGTGTGATGAATTTAGTGTGACTACTGTGACAAGACATATAAATATTTTAATACACAAAAATGTATTCATTATTATAAGTATTTGTTGGCATCATTTTCGACATTACTACATGTCGTGCCTTGACAGCTACCACACAAGATAGTACAATACAGACCGTATTTTTTGCAGCTGCGAGCTTTCGATCTATATTCCTTTTGGTAATTGCAGCAAATACGTTTTAGCAGATCATCTGATATGAGAGTATCGCACGCTACCACACGGAGAGGGAATTCACACGTTGAACGCATGGAGGTTAGCTGGCTTTCAGCGCATGCGGATTTAGTGCTCAGCTGACGGATATGTATATATATACCAGCTGAGCACCAATCAAACGCAACAGATTCCGAGCGTCAAACCCATCACGCTCCTTGCGTTTACCGCTCAGGTATACTCGATGCTTTCAGTGCTACAACTTCGTGCTTTCAACGCAAGGGAGTCTGCATGCGCTGAAAGCCAGCTAACCTCCATGCGTTCAACGTGTGAATTCCCTCTCCGTGCAGATAGAGTCCCGAAGCTACCAGACGCTCCACGTCTCTAGTCTCATTAAGTCTGTGCAAGTGCGTGAGAGACGCAAGGCATATGTTGTCTCTCTTGCACCCCCATGAGCTTATGGCACGTCAGGTAGGCACTCCATGTACAGGCACCGTTAGGTAGGGTTTATGTGAAAAAAGACGCTAATTTTTAATTTGAAAGAAGAATAAACTATTTTTGATAACCAACATGAAGGTTCTGTATCTATCAGAAGATTAATGTAATAATGATCATACAAATATTCGTAGATTTAAATTTTCTGAAAACTTGATGTTAATTTTAACCATTTATTGACAAAAGTCAATACTGGCAATTTTTTTTTTTTAAATGTATATTTATCTCAATTTCGAAGCAATGCAAAGAAGCTGAGTCACGTAATGCGTATAAATTCTTTTTCTTACTTTGTAACCAATCATTTCAATGTATAGTTTAAAATTAAAAAATGTTATTTTTTCACTGACACTATTTCACCATTACTTAATATGACTGTGTTGTCAGGATGCTTTGTAGTCGAATAAAAATTTTGATATTTTATTTGTAGTATACCTTTATCAAATGATCATACACATTTTTTCTCAACACTTTTTTCAGTAGAACTGGCACACAATAAAGTAAAAAATATTTCCAATCAACAGCTTTATAGTTGTCATGATCATCAAAATGTCTCATTTTACTTTTAAAGTCCATCGGTATGTCTCTTTTAATTTACTTAGTGAAATTATTTAATTTTTTTTTTTATTATTGGCACTGATTCTTATATTTAAATTTTTTGTTATTGAAAATAATAATATTCTAGGTAAAATGCCTAAATAAATTAAATGTATTAAATCTAATACAAAGTCGTTTGTAAAACTTACTGGAGGTTCAATAGCAATCAACGGAGAGAAACCATAATAATGACTGATTTCAGCGAATAACCTAAACTCTTCGTTGGTTCTCTTATGACTGGTTGTTTCTAGATAAACTGTGGTATTATCTGGCCTGTCCTCTTTCATCCAGCATCTTTCACAGGCATGGTAACCTGTGTGTCCCTCAATATTTTTAAAAAAGGCTTGTGCCGGAGTGTCACAAATAAAAAATCTGATTTTAATAGAAAATGATATTTCTTGTATTTCTACACCATCATAGCCCTCCTGACAAATCTCACCTGAGATCTCATGCCAAATTCTCATCTGAGATCTCAGGTGAGATTTTGGAAAGAAAAATAAATAAAACAATTTTGTGCAACAATTATAATTTATACATCAATAGAATCATTACCTAAAATATCAACAGTTATAGGAAAAAAAAAAAAATTTGGATTATATGTGACACGAACTCGAGCCCCCAGTTCCACAGGCAAGCGTATTACCGCTTGGCCAGAGAGGATGAAATACCAGTCTGACAATTTACGTCTATATATAGTGTAAGTACCATGTGTTATTGTTTTTCTATTTCACTACTGAATCATACAATTATTAATAGATATAATTTTTCCCAATCTTAATTCTGATAGTTAACCAACTAGATAATATTCAGGAACATTATTTTCTTCACAAACAATATTTTTCTCTNCTTGAAGTGTACAGATTCGAGAATCCTCTGGCAAAGAAAGAGTAACAATATAATTAGATGTCTCACTATGGTGTCGTTCGTCGCAACCAGGACACCTGATTGTTACACTTTGTTCGTTTTTTAGAACATTTTTCAATATAAGTGATTTATTACACAGACTTAATAAAAACTCAGCGGCATCTTGCTGCTTACTTGTTGTGTATTCTTCTTCAGCAAACTCTCTGAATAGTCGTATGTTGATATTAGTTTTATTTATATATTGTTAAAATAATAATTTGAGTGTATTTGTTTCACGATGCTGCAACAGATCTTCTAATAGTCATAGAATGAAATAAACTTTGTGCACAAGAATTAGCGTAGCAAAAAAACTCCATCATTGTTTGGTAAACCAAAAATATCTGACGTATCACTAGAAATGTGATTTAAATAACTTTCCACGTCTGTTAATGCCGTATTCCGATTTATTGATCACCGCGTATCATGCACTTTCAAGATATTTTTTACGATCTGGTGGTATATCGAATTTATTTAAATCTGGGCAATATTCTGCCCGCAGTCTGTTATATTTAAGAATAGCTGAAATATTTGCAGTGCAAGCTCAGGGATCGAAATTAATAAGATGCAAACCTTGTAACGTAGTAACTCTTGAAGCTGAATCTTTCTGAGCAATATTGCGCAGAAAGATGCACATTTGCACTGTATGTATAATATTCTGCGCAATATTGATTTCTACGCTCTTTAAGAAAATCTGCTAAGATATTGATTTCTACTCACCAAGGAAATTAGCCCAAGTGCGACTAACTTTAAGGTCTATCCATGCAATAGATTCCTGAAACTCACTATTGTGTTAGTATAATATATATTTGGATGTATACATTAATATTTAATAATCAGGAATTTGTGAATATTGTATGCATAAATATGTATACATACTTTAATGATACTTTACAGAGCTTTAAGACCCTAAGAACGAGTTGACTATACGTTGACACAGTAAATTGATAGTATCGATATCTTTGTAGCCAGTATGCGGCCAACTTAACGGTCTAGTCATGGCAAACTGAGCAAGGAGAAAGAAAAAGATATTTTGGTAATTTTGTTTAACCATGCATCTTACTATCATGTTTTAATAGTTTACCCACAAATTTTATTGTTGAGAATCATAGTTGAACATACAAAATGTAATATTTCTTGACGTTAAAAATCCTAGCTACTTATGGAAAAAGTTTGTAAATAAATCAATTTTTGAAAAAAGCCTCATTTGAAATATTCGCTTGGTTACGAAATTAATCTTTCATTATTGTTTGTAAATTAAAAGCGTAAGAGTTTCAAATAACTTATTCAGAATCTGTAATGCTGGTTTTATAGATTTAAGACCTTGTTCTATTAAAATAAAATAATATTTTTTGTACATTGCCTAAAACGTCAAAGCTTTGTACAGACATGAAAAATACTTAAAGGCTTTGAAAGTTATTTGTACTAAGAAGCTAAGTAAATGAATAAAAATGTTAGCACGCAAATATGTCTTTAACTAACTGCACGTAAGCCATTATAAAACATTTTTTTTTTTTATGTTCATCATCGCCCAAAGGCTCAGACATGGCTTTTGACACTTATATAGTGTTCTAAGGCATACAGTAAAATATTGTAACAACTTTATTAAAAATGAAGGGTTTAACTGTAGAAGGAGCTGTAGGTTGTTTGAGAGGCTCAACTCCCATGCCGAAAAAATTCTAATTTAATAATGAAAATTTTGTCCAAAATGGGATTTGAACCTCGGCCATTAGGATCTGTGAGCAGGCACACTACCCATAGAGCTATCATATGCCTGATCACATATATTTATATATAAATTTACATTTCTTTTTTCTAAACGTTATTTTAATTGTTTGCAAAAAAACGGTATAAACCCGGGCTGGCAAGTTAAACAGATTCATTAACTTTCCAAAATATTGACATTTTTTGCTTTTATAATGAAAATAAAACATTAGGCTTGGCTATTTGTTATTCAGTACCTTAAAAGTATTATGAAAATTAATACATACCTTACTTAAGTATTACAATATGTGTAATGTCAAAAACTTGACTATTTCTTTTATATCTCATTACTTTCTAAATCTTCCATTTCGTTTTGTCAAGTTTTTAATGCACTCAGTTTTAAAAGAAATATTGTTAATAACTATTGATGTGCAATCTTTACAGCAAGCTACCATCGAAAGTCGTGTTCAGCAGGTCAAAATACATAAAAAAAACTTGGGTGGGACCATTTTGATCGAAAAGGCCACGGGAACCCGCCTGGCTCCCGCACTATTGGCACTTAGTACGAATATAAAGATCATACCGTTAAGCTGTTTGACCTTATATTATTATATCATTATATAATATATTATTATTATATCATTATCTACATACATTACAAGATAGCTTATAAGTAAGAAACCAATTTTACTCGCAGTTTTACTAAAAATGACTCAAGAAATCTTCCTGTATTTAATGAGGAAATGATTTTAATCTTAATTGATAATGATGTTCATTTCAATTTATTATAAGAACATAGACTATAAAGTGCTGTGTAAGTAAATATATTAAGTTTTATTGTGTTTACTTTGATAAAACTTCAGTTATTCCTTTAATTGTAGCTCTGCGAAAAAAAGTTATCGAGATTATAAATATGCTGTAAGTTACGTATGTGTCGAAAGAGAANAATAATATATTGAAGTCGTGATTATTTTTTAATCAATTTAAACCACGTCAAACTCGCCTAACACGTCACTTTATTTGAAAGTAATTTTTTCATGGAGATTTTAATTTTTTTTTAAACTTATGAAGTTAATCTATTATTTTAAAAATTGAATATAAGGGTTTATACCATTTGTTGATTATTGAATCATTTTTAAATAGAAATGTTTTAAATGACCTACACGAGCGTACAGATTTTGGTGACAAAAATTGTTATTTTTTATTAATTTTCCTTTTTTTTATTTAACTTATTAAAGTATTTTAAATTTGTTCGAAAAATGAAATATAAAGATCTTTAGCACCTCTTGGCCATTGTTTTTTGACAACGTTATTATCATTGATATGAAACCACTGGTTTTTTTGTCGCATCATATTTGTGTAATGACCTTGTGATGTAGTACCGTGGTGAAATACTCCATTCATAACCTGATACTTTTTACTATTTATATCTACTTTATAGGTCGGTATCGCATTTATTTTGAAGTTCATCATTTTAACAAAACCTTTATGAGTTTTTTCATATAACATCAATTGTCAAATTACTGCAGTATTACTGATTGTTAAATCTAGTTTTTTAATTTTTTTAAGCGACATCCATTATCACAATAACTTTCAATTTCTTGCCAATTTCCAATATTGTAATCTATAAGTTCTTGAAGTGTACAGATTTGAGAATCCTCTGGCAAAGAAAGAGTAACAATATAATTAGATGTCTCACTATGGTGTCGTTCGTCACAACGAAGACACCTGATGGTTACACTTTGTTCGTTTTTTAAAACATTTTTCAATATAAGTGATTTATTACATTGACTTAATAAAAACTTAGCGGCATCTTGCTGCCTACTTGTTGTGTATTCTTCTCCAGCAAACTCTCTTAATAGTCGTATATTGACATTAGTTTTATTTATATATTGTTGAAATAATAATTTGACAGTATCTGTTTCACGATGCTGCAACAGAATTCTTCTAATAGTCATAGAATGAAATAAACTTTGTACACAAGAATTAGCGCAGCAAAAAACTCCATCATTGTTTGGTGAACCAAAAATATAAGACGTATCACTAGAAATGTGATTTAAATAACTTTCCACGTCTGTTAATGCCGTATTCCGATTTATGCACCACCACGTATCATGCACTTTCAAATTTTGATATTTTTTACGATCTGGTGGTATATCGAAACTATTTAAATCTGGGCGATATTCTGCCCGCAGTCTGTTATATTCAAGAATGGCTGAAATATTTGCAGTGCAAGCTGAGGGATCGAAATTAATGAGATGCAAACCTTGTAACGTAGTAACTCTTGAAGCTGAAACTTTCTGAGCAATATTGCGCAGAAAGATGCACATTTGCACTGTATGTATAATATTCTGCGCAATATCGATTTCTACGCTCTTTAAGAAAATCGGCTAAGATATTGATTTCTACGCACTAAGGAAGTCAGTACAATGTATAGCCCAAGTGCGACTAACTTCAAGGTCTATCGATGCAACAGATTCCTGAAACTCACTATTGTGTTGGTATAATATATATTTGGATGTATATATTAATAATTAATAATCAGGAATTTGTAAATATTGTATGCATAAATATATGTACATACTTTAAATGATACTTTATAGAGCTTTAAGACCCTAAGAACGAGTTGACTATACGTTGACACAGTAAATCGATAGTATCGATATCTTTGTAGCCAGTATGCGACCAACTTAACGATCTAGTCATGGCAAACTAAGGAACGAGAAAGAAAAAGAGATTTTGGTAATTTTGTTTAACCATGCATCTCATTATCATGTTTTAATAGTTTTCCCACAAATATTATTGTTGAGAATCATAGTTGAACATACAAAATGTAACATTGCTACAAAAAATTTTTAGCAAAATAATGATGAGTATTTTTTTTTAATTATTGAAAATTCGGTATTCAAATATAGAAGTAAATAGTGTACGCGGTAGCCACGGCATTGTCATCGTCAGCTTTTCAAACTCACCTTCGTGACGCGATCGTGCCACTTGATATGAAATTCTTTAAGTAGTATAATAAGTTTGAAAAGTTGGAATAACCTGAATAGCTTTAAGGATTTCCAAATTTTATAAGTGTTTTTTCAAAATAAAATAATACACACGCAAGCAATTTGGATTTTTTAAAAATAATTTATTCACAACACATCGAGTCTCCCTGTTTTTTATTGTAGTTTCTCTTTATTATTACATTTAAATAAACATTTATAATTATTATTAAAAACTTATGCCCTACTTGAATATAAAGCTTCCTTAAGAGTAACCTTAAGAGAGAAGATATTTTTTGTGAAGAAAATAATGTTCCTGAATATTATCTAGTTGGTTAACTATCAGAATTAAGATTGGGAAAAATTATATCTATTAATAATTGTATGATTCAGTTGTGAATAAGAAAAACAATAACACATGGTACTTACACTTTATATAGACGTAAATTGTCAGACTGGTATTTCATCCTCTCTGGCCGAGCGGTAAGATGCTTGCCTGTGAAACTGGGGGCTCGAGGTCGTGTCACATAGAATCCGAATTTTTTTTTTTTTTTCCTATAACTGTTGATATTTTAGGTAATGATTCTATTGATGTATAAATTGTAATTGTTGCACAAAATTTTTTAATTTACTTTTCTTTCTAAAATCTCACCTGAGATCTCAGATGAGAATTTGGCATGAGACCTCAGGTGAGAAATCGCATGAGATATCAGATGAGATCTCAGGTGAGATTTGTCAGGAGAGAGCTTAAACTATTTTGTTCCATTATAAAAGGTAATAAATATTCTTTTAATGATTTGGGCTTGCCATGTACATAAAAAACTGCCACTGGAAATAGTTGATACAAATTATATTCATCATAAATCTTAAATAGAATTGGCCACATAGTCTTTTTACTTGCCTTGAATATTTGAACACCATCAACATGAAAATCAAGTTTGAATACATAATACGCGTAAAACTTAGGATTTACACAGTATTCAAGGCCCCTTTTTTATTCCTAAATAGGCAAACTCTCCAAATAAGTTAATATTATCTGTTAGGTATGAGTTAAATTTTATACTGAGCATCTTTTGTACGAAGAAATGTTTTACCACTTTTAAGTAGCGGGGCAATACTTGCTGTTATATAGAATTTGTAAAAGAGAGTCTAAATGCACATGGAGTAAGTATCTTACTAAGCACTGCCCACTTACAAACTGCTGAGATTTCTGGTTTCACTTCATTTTCGCTCTCAATATTTGATTCGAACTCAGTATTTTTCAAGTTGCTAGCATACCAAGGTTTGATGATTCACTATCTGGAAAGTTATCACTTGCATCAGACTCAGTATTTTGCAAGTTGCTTGTAAGGGGGGGGGGGGCAGGTGTGGCACCCAAACTTTAGTTGCAAATTGCATTAAGAGACTGTAAATATGCAACTATTAAAAAATAGAAATGAATATAGAAACAACCGTTTAAAATTAGTCGACGTAAAAAAAAATTTTTTTTAATTTATTATTAACGGCAAAAAGTTTCTTAAAATAAGTTTAAAAACTGTTCCCCTTACCCCATCAGGGGTCACGAGGTGGCATAAGGTAGGGTACGCGTAACACGGTAGTTATGAAGTGCTTAGTGTATAGTTTAGTTGTAAGTATTTTCATGATAAAACTAATGTTATTTTTTGCAAAATAAAATAATTGAAAATTTTCTGATTAGGCAACTTTAGATTTTTCTGTAAGTGGACAATTCCACAGAATGAAGTTTACATAGTTTTTTTAACTTTTACGAATTAACAAATACAATGACGTCATGTATTTAATGCATGTATATTAAATACTATTAAATAATTATAGAACTAATACACACACACACACACACATATTAAACACTACAATGGAGTGAGAAATAAAGCAAAGTATATATGTACACACACATGTATATATACATATATATAAATATGTATATATGTACGTATGTGTGTATGTATATATGTTATAAAACTGTCATGTGTTAACATGTTATAATTTTTATAGACACACTTGATACAATTAACCAAGTGTAATCAACTACGTAAATCACT
>NW_019379782.1:142698-181113 GCF_000648655.2 Copidosoma floridanum | reverse complement strand
AGTTATCACTTGCATCAGACTCATTACTTTCAACATTACTTGTATAGTTAATAGTTTTACAAATTTCTTCGCAAACACTGGGGTCACTATTACATTCACCCACAACGACAAAGCTATTTAATAATTTTAAACGTTTTTTATTAAAACTTTTTTTTGTACGAATTTTTTTTACACGTTTTCTCCCATCCATTTTTTAAGTACAAATAAAAGAATGCTATGAATGTAAGAAAAGCACATGCATGCATAACCTCTACAGGTTATATTTTTTTATTTATTTTTAAATAAAATTTTTATTTTTCAAGTTATATTTCTATAGGTTTGTTCTGCCCCACAGAGTAAATCAATGACTTCAGATAAGTGACCTTGAGAAAAATTGTAACGGAAGTAGATTTTGCTTGATTCTCCCCCCTTCGCATCAGCCCTCTTGACGTACTTTCGGTCCCCCTACACCACAGAACGCTACCACACCACACCACACAATGACATCCCACCACACTACAGCACACATTTTGAATTTTGCTTCTTTTTTTCTTTGAATTAATTTGTAAAACAAAAAAAAAAAAAAAAAAACCAAATAGTTTCCAATGAGATTTCAACCCCCAACATCTTGCACCTTAGCCAAGGCCCTTACCCGCTTTTCTTTGAAAGACCCCAATAATGGAAAATCCATTACTTCATTTTATCATACAGTTTGTAACTTATTTTTAGTTGAAATTTTTATCTACTGCGTATTATTCAATTTGGTTCAATTATACATTAAATAGATATATAATTTATTTAATGAAATAAAATTTTTTTGTTCATGTCTCTTTTTTTCAAAAATTTGAAAATCGGTATATATAATTAGAGCAGCTTTCGTATGTATTAACCAACATTTATTTACTTATCATTGATTTGTTACTTTTAAAATAAATAAATAACTGTTTTTTACAATTTTTAACATATTTTCATACTTTTCATGCAAATGTTAAAAATTAAACATGTGAAAGAGGGTAAAGTTGAACGATCGGCAATTTTTTTTGGGTATTTCTTGTAGTATTTGTAATATACTTTTGATGCTTCAATAATATCTGTCAAAAAAATCTATATGTGATGAACGTCTTGAAGGGACATTTACTGGTATGTACTACTATGCTATTAAAGGAATTGGTACTGTAGGATGGTTTGTCTCAATTTTTGAAATAAAATTATATTTTGGATATTACATATGGACTGTAAATAAGTGTGCGAGCTTATGTGATAAATGTAAGAGTGACGTTAGTGATGTAATCAGCGTAGGCGGTAGGACGTTGTTTTGAAACCATCGGAAGATTCAATGAAAGTGCACATTTTTGTGCTGGCCAACCTTCATTTTGTTTATATTGTATTTTGCCATAATGTATTATTTATAATTGTTCAGGTTTTAAATATTGAAATATTTATGCAATTCACACCCAACTAACGTAGATATACCCATTTCATTGATATAGTGGTACCTCCTTTGTACACAATATCATTTCATAGAAGGTATATTTATATTTATAATTATATTATCTGCCATACAACTTTATAGAAGTATAACTTCTTACTTGGGTACCCAAGCCCTCACTGTCCACTGGTTTTTTTACTTTTTTCACAACATATATTTATTCATTATGTTTTTTACAAGTATCAATAAAGTAAAAATTACGGAACTTAAATCTTTTTAAATACTGAAAAGTACAATACCGAACCCAGCAGCCTCCAAAGACTCAAGAGAACTAAAACACATATGTAAGCACAAATCAAATTTTGACCAATTTTTGGCCAAATATAGAACATAAAAAATGTTGTCATTCAATCGATTTGATCTTCATAATTTGGACATATTTTGGCCATCATTTAGGGGAATAAATTTTGGCCAGAAATTATGAACATAAACAGACTAGAAACTGGCCAAAATATACAGGCCAGAAGTTATGTTTATAAAATGCTTTCCTGATCATCTTTTCGGTTCTGATTTCTACAAGGGATATTGTACCAATACTATAATTTTTTTTTTTATTCAGTGTTATAAAATTGACTTAACAATTATTTTAAAGAAACTTGTATGTAAATGTATTCGGTTAAAACTAATTATATGTGAAACAATTAAAGTATACCTAGCATTGGCAGATTAAACATAATGAAAACATTTAATGTAGACGATATGTTTGACAAAAAATATTGTATTACACACAACTAATTGCATCTAAATAAATTAATATAAGAATTTTCGTAGCAAAATTATAAAGTCAATTTTATAACATGAATTTGAAAAAACCATAGTATTGGTACTAGGTATATAGAGACGATTCGTATCACGGTATGTACGATCTCGTCCGATTAATTCAGCCTGTTTGAGTCGCATGCAGAATTTTAATGGCTAACGTTCGAGAACAACTTCGGTACAACTTTTTTCCTAAATGATATATGCATATCCATTGTATATTAACTTTGCAATATAAGCATAAATATTTTTAATTATAAATTTCTGATAATTTTTTCACTATTGTAATATTGAAAAAAAAAAATTTGGCTATTTGTATCACAAAGTTTGGATGAACATAAGCTAAACTCGAGTAAAATATTTCAGGAAAAATCCAAGTTTGGGGTTTTCTCATTACCAATGTGAAGCTAATTTTTGTCCAAACATGAACTTTTGCTGAAGTTTAGTGAAACGGAAAAAATTTTTCGTGGACATGAATCTGATGTTTGAGCATAAATCTGATGGACTCTGAAGATCTGCAGAGGCGAGACAATACTACTGTGAACATTTTGTATCTTCAAGCACAATTTTCTCAAAATGAAATTTGAACAACAGAAAATACTTTTTATGGTCTTTCATAGTATTTATAATTAAAAAGATTGTTTTTCGTTACCACAAACTTAATCTTAGCAAAACCAGTATCTTACAGTTTGTGATTGTTGTTTGTAACAAGCGGATGATTAATAAATGAAGACCAGTGGACAGTACGGGGTGGGGTTCCCTACTATAAAGTTATTGTTGGAAGGAAGTGGAATTATTGTTGAAATGAGAGTACTTACCTAAATTGGGTGTTGTTTCCATAAATATTTTAATATTTAATAAATAAACAACTATAAATAATATACTACATAGGTGAGAAAATTTTTAATTAAAGTTACGGGACGACGTGCTAAGGTAAATTTCCCTATTCATGGAATATGAAATTCATATACTTATTTGTTATGCAACTTACTCGAATAAAAAATTTTGATAGTTGTAAATCTTATTTATCGTTATAAATTCACAAAAATAGTTTTATTTTACATTCAATAAATTACTTTTTTAAAAGATAATTCCGTAAATAGAGACGAAGTTAAACATAACCTTTCTTTTGAACTGTACATATTATGGTACCAAACTTTAACGAGTAGTTTATATACTCGTGGCAATGACGACAGTAAGAAACACATTCAACAACTTCTGGATTTTCTTTGTTTATTTGCCTTAACAGATCGACATCGAAATTCTTGTACTCATATTAATACAGTAGCTTAAATAATTCTACTTAACAAATAAACGTTATAATTATTTCTGTTAAATACAATAGTGTTATACAAGCGAAAAAACCTTAACTGTCCTAATATATTGTACTAAATTTATATTTTTAGAAAAGTTGTGTAAATAAGGACATAATTATAAAACAATAGGTACAACGTCTCCTAATTATGTATATTTTGGTCTTATAATCTTTTTATAAGACAAAGTAATTTGATAATTAAGAACAAGACTTAAAAATTAGAACAACAATCTTTAATTTATAGCGTACCAGAAAAAACCACAACTTCTACTATTAAAGCTCATAATTAAGAAAAAAATTGAAGTAGCAAGTATGATGACATTTTTAGTCATAATAAAAACATTTACCTTAGCTGGCTGGACAGTACAAGACTGTATGCTTTCATCGAATCTTCCGATGATTTCAAAATAACTTCCTACCACCTATGCTGATTAAAAGTCCATTAATACGCTCACCTCTGTCACATATGCACATACAATAATATATTAAATTTGTTTTAAAACCGCTAAGAAAAACTATCCTATAGTATCGCTTTATCTTCAGTAGACTAGTATTACACGCCAGTGAATCTTCCATCAAGATGTTTATCACATGGGTTTTAACAGATATTATAAACATAGAACGTATATTTAAAAAAGCATAAGAAATACCCATAAAAAATTGTACATTGCCTAACTCCACCCTTTTTTAGTATTTTTAATTTAAAATAAATCTCAATTCAACATGTAACCTTATGGAAGAATGGAAAAATTATGTGAAATTGCATTTATATGATCTATAAAAGTCTTCTAATTTTTTTCGTATGAAAGATTAATAACTAATTAATTATATTTAGTTACATTAAATACACCTATAAAATTTTTAAGTAATTCCACAAGTTTTTTTTTTTTTTTTTTTTTTACACGTCAATAGTTAGGAGCCAAAACATATTTATAGACACAAACAGAAGCACTCCCTCGCGAGTTTTTTTAATGAGCTTTTTGGAACTAATAGAACTTCGAATTTAAACTTGTTATTTATATATTCGGCGTTTTGGTGCTTGTGACAATTAGCAAGTTTTTTTGGATCAGCTTAACGATTTTTGTTTTTCCAGCTCTGTACATCGATCTGGAGGAAGACGACGAGGACGACAAGGTAGGAAAGTCATACAGTGATTGGGATCAGTTGCCCGACATACTCCTCGAGGAGATATTTTCCTACCTGACAATCAGAGAACGGTACTATGCCTCGCTGGTGTGTCGCAACTGGTACCGAGCTTTCAAGCTCCCGTACGTTTGGTCGACATTCGTCTTGGAGGACACGACCCTCACGAGAGGAAAGTTCAATTACTACAGCGGCTGGCAGTACGTTTTGGATCACATGAGGACGTCCACGTGTCTCAACAAAATTGGGAAGAACATCAAGTGCCTCGTCTTCGAGCCGATGATGAACTTTTACAACCTGTACGAGTTCATGAACATGATTTCTTGGTACGTCGAGAAGCAGGGCTCCGACAACACAACGGTCGCCGGTGTCGGGACGAACATTCGCAGGCTGAAGTTTACGTTTCCCTGCAACATGGCCAACAGAAACAATCCCGAGGCCGTTAGGCTCTTTGGAACTGGGGGCAAGTTGCTCGAGGCCCTCAAGAGACTCATGAGGAATCTCGAGAATTTGAAGTGCTTGGAGCTGATAGACTTGCTGCTCGACAGCACCGAGGCATCGCATTTAATGGACGACATTTGCTCCAACTGCACGCAAACTCTGTCGAAATTGGTCTTGATTAATGCAACAAAGACGCACTGTCCCATCTTACACGTGGGGGTCTTTTTGAATTTAAAAGTAAGCCCACGTTTTTTCAATCCTCTCGAATCGCTATATACTTACTGGTATTTGTTGTAAAACATGATGTGACCACTGTCTTACAGACTCTTGTGATAAGTCCTCACAATCTTCACGAGGACGTGATAGAACTTTTGGGTTACACGAAGCTGGAACACCTTCACGTTTTTCAAAATCGTTACAGTCCCAAAGATGCCACTCATTTGGTAAAAAAAAAAAAAAAAAAAAANTTTACTTACAAATAAAAATTAAAAAAGATATAGAACCTGAAAGTTAGGGTATTTTAAAAGTAACAGAAAACACCATATATTATATGTGGCATTGTAAAGTATACATTAGGCATAAATGTTCTACAATAACTTACAAAAAAATGAGCTCAGAAGCATAGAAAATGAATCAAAACTTATAAAGATATAGTGTTTTGAAAAAAGTATGAACCATACATATAAACTCAAATAACGTAGAAACAGTTACATAAAATTTTCTCAAAATTTAGCTTCGTCTACATTAAAACTGCTTGAAAATTTTTGAGTTTTGAAAAAATGAAAAAAACTTGTAGAAGCAATTATTTATTCATTTAAAAGTTAATAAATTAATAAGCAACAAATATTTATTTATTAATAGGAATGCTCTGCTTTGCAAAAAAATACTCTAGCGCATAATGCGTCTATAGAATTATAACTCCAAAAAGCTGATGAGACACACATTCTCAAGTACTATGGGTTTTATTGAGCAGTTTCTTTTCGGTATCACGTACTTGCACAAAAAGGCCATGAATATGCTGACAAAATATGTTCTTGTTAAATGGAGATCAGAAGTATGTAATCTAAATAAATGAGAGAAAATAGCATCCACACTGTCAACTGTGTCTGGGTACTGTGTAGTATGCAATTATGCAGTACATAGTTACATACACTAATACACACTCTCTCTCTATAGAACTGAATAATTTTTGAAAAGATAGATACATAACAGATATAAAGAAAACGGGGGACCCAGAGAGACGAGAGCCTCTTTCTTGCCTGCTCTTACACATAGCTATATAATATTTACGCCCGAGTATCAACGAAGACTCGGCGAAAAAGAGTGGGAGTGGTTCCTTTCATTTTCTCGTTCTTTAAACGCATACCCGCATGCATAGGTGAGGAGGACTTCTGCCTGGTAGGTTGCTTGGTAGTATTAGATTGTTTTACCGTTTGCCTGCAAAAGAGAGAACGGAGATCTACCAGTACCAGTAAGTAGTTTAGAGAGCGTGCAGTGTATATGGGCAAGTGTGTAGTATTAAAAAGGAGGTCCACCCCTCTTTAGCCTGCATATGAAGAGAAGAAAGGGAAGAACGTGATTTTATGTCTGCATTTATCTTTCTGTGAGCGCGTGAGTACATGTTCGCGTAAGTATGCATTAGTGTTTATGGCTGACTTCCTACCAACCTGACCAATCTCTTTACTATGAATACTCTACCTTAAGCTAAGCTCAGTTTTTCAAATGCTATTTACTGCCACATTATTTTCCAACCGAATGCTTGACCGCACGAATATGTGTCTTAGATTCATCACGCTAAAATTTGATAGTGATCGCATGGAGAAGCAACTACATACTTTTTACTCTAAATTCTGATTATCGTGAAGTTAGTAATGTGTTCAGGATTACGTGTACAAGTAAAAGTGTTGTTTGATCATGTGATTAAGTGAGACTTGTGAAGTTGGCGCCCGTAAATATTAAGTATTAATATTTTGCACCCATTCAAGGCTTAAACGATTCCTCCTTACTTGCGGATTTATTCTCCACTTGAATTTTTATTTGCGGATCAATAGTTTGCGAGATATTTGCAAAATAAAAAGTCGAAAATGGGCGCGGCGCTGAAGTATAAAAAACTTTGTTTTAAGTGCTAAATTGGGTTAAAATCCAATTCTACCTGTACGATTCGATTCCTCCTTATTTGCGGATTACGGAGGTATATAAATTAATGTAATTAAATGTCACAAAGTTTGTAAATGATGAATTTAATTATTGAGTGAGAGAATCTAGTAACTTTTGTCTAGTGACTTTTGGTCCAGTGCTCCGTTCCTGTTGTTCGGTACATGTCGTTTAGTCCTTACAGCGGGTTCTACAAAATATTTATCGGAATAGAAAACTTTAGTAGGTATTAATCTATTAATTATCAGTTATAAGTTATTCAGCCTTCGGGTCAATACACACACACACATACATTACATACTTCAAGCTCAAAGAAAAATTTATTTGTCAATAGGTACAGATTTTTCATCTTAAGAATCTAATATCTAGAATCTATTGTGGCAAATACTGTGGACTGATATTTATTCATTACGTGCGAAATTTTAATATTTGTTGTTATTCAAGAAACAAATAACAACACAACTAAAAAGTAGCAGTACAGCTATAATCATCCCAAGACAAGCCACAGCTAAGCACACAAGTAATAATTTTGTTTGGACAAGTTTTAGAAAACGGCTCAAGCATTCAAATTTCGCGCGTAAATGATCAATCAGGCAAATTGAAGATCAAGTTACCGACCAGTGGAAACGGATCAAAGTGACACAGGCTGTGTTCGCCTAAGGCTTTGTTTGTTATTAAGTTTTTTAAGGTCACGTGATCATTTATCATAAGTGCGAGGGAGACAGCATGATATCAACGTCTCACTCGCACTTACTATAAATGATCACGTGACCTTAACATACTACAAACGGAGCCTATGCAAACACAGCCCCAGTAATAAATTAACAAGTACTTAATTTAAAAAAATGTTTATTAAATGGGTTTACACTAGATTGCATAGTCATCAAAAAATGTGTGTGTGTGTGTGTGTGTGTGTGTGTGTGTGTGTGTGTGTGTGTATTGACCTGAAGGCTGAATAACTTATAACTGATAATTAATAGATTAATACCTACTAAAGTTTTCTATTCCGATAAATATTTTGTAGAACCCGCTGTAAGGACTAAACGACATGTACCGAACAACAGGAACGGAGCACTGGACCAAAAGTCACTATACAAAAGTTACTAGATTCTCTCACTCAATAATTAAATTCATCATTTACAAACTTTGTGACATTTAATTACATTAATTTATATACCTCCGTAATCCGCAAATAAGGAGGAATCGAATCGTACAGGTAGAATTGGATTTTAACCCAATTTAGCACTTAAAACAAAGTTTTTTATACTTCAGCGCCGCGCCCATTTTCGACTTTTTATTTTGCAAATATCTCGCAAACTATTGATCCACAAATAAAAATTCAAGTGGAGGATAAATCCGCAAGTAAGGAGGAATCGTTTAAGCCTTGAATGGGTGCAAAATATTAATATTTAATATTTACGGGCGCCAACTTCACAAGTCTTCACCACTACTGTGCTTTTGGGTGCACATGTCACATACTTACTCGTGGTGATGTTACCTGCTGCCTGCTGCAGCTCTTAATTTACAAAACTTGATCTCTTAATTATGTTACATTTCTTACTAATATATAGGATGACATGCGCTTTTGCATACAGATTTGTACGTATACCTAATGTTAGGCCTGTAGGGGTATATGTCCCAGTTATGGACCCTTTAAGAAAAATTTCGAGCTCAACTTTATTTTGTGTCTAACGGTCAATAGAACTACACCTTGTATAATAACGTATAAGTTGTTTGATTCTTTTTTAACAACATCAAATTTTTTTTTTATCAAAAAGTTTTGTTATTTTTATTTTAATGATGAAACAAGAAAAAAAAATTTTGTCCCTATTGCGGACCCCCTCGATGGACTTTGAACCTATCGTGGACCCCCCTATTACGGACCCTGCCCATTATGTGGACCCCCCAATTATGGACCCTGTCCATAATGTAAAAAAATATTTGTATGTAATTAAATAAACATTTGAGATTTATTTATAAGTACTTCTCACACTTTTAACAAAATATATGACTAGGCACTTTTTGAGATAAGTTTTTAAGAACAAATTTTTATATAAAACTAATTTTGTGATAATTACTATTACTTTTTTTTATTATAATAATCTTATATTTTTTATGACTTTGTTATGGTTGTTTAGTCTTCTTGGTGCGTTTTTTAAGAGGCATTTTTTGTTGTTCTTTCTTTACTTTTAGAATAAAAACAACAGCTCGAAGTTATGGAGTTGAAGGTTATGTGTTCACTCAATACTGGCGGAATAAAGGGTCCATAATAGAGACAGAGCCGATAATCATGGCTGTATTGTGGACCCTCTAATAATGTATATAAATATACTTTTTAGGAGTATAATTTGTTTTTATTATTTTTCTGAAACTCTTATTGATATATTAAACAATTTTTTGAGTTCAAATAATACTCCTAATTTTTTATACAGCATTTCAAAAATATGAGTATCTTACGGTTTTCAACAAGGCATGATGAAGAAAATAGTCAAAAGCGTTGTGTAACTTTTTAATATATTATTTTAATGATATAACATTATTTAAATGCTGTTATTTGTTATTATTACGGTGAATTAGAGAGAAAATAACAACTTAAAAAATAATTCATTGTGCTATTGAAACACTTGTTTAACTTATCATTAACAATGTGATAATGGGTCCACGATAGGGACAAGGTCCATCATTGGGTCAGATACCCTATACATGTTTAATAGTAAGTAGAGGTTTGTTAACTTAGTATGATCTCAAGATCAGTTTAATTATTGTTATTAGTATTATTATTATTTTTGTGGTTATTCTTGTTATTCTGATTATAATCATTACCACGGTCAGCTGATTTGATAACTTGCGGCAAATAGCAAGAATTGACTTATTTGCATAGCGTAAATACTCAGTACAACTTGAGTAAACTTAACCTTATATCACACTAGGGATGTGCTATAAAACAATTTTTGAACGTTTATACTTGGTTGATTGTCCTACAGCTTTCAACCAACAAGAAGAACAAGAAGAGGAACAAAAACTAGAAAAGAACACCATGCCAAAGTGGATAAAGGTCTGTCAAGAGCCAAAACTAACGATATTTTCACATCTACGACAACAGCAGCAAAGTCGGCTAAATACACTGGTGAAAGAAGAAAAGGATGAGCAAAATGACAGTAGCATGGAAAGGGAGTTGGACCCACCTGCTGACTTTCGCAGACACCGTTTACAAAATTTAAAAAATGTATGGAAATAATTCATCAGCTTTTACAGCATCAATATATTTTATACCGTATTTACCGGTTATCTACTTAATACTTGAACCCTAGTGTATTTTTTATACTCCTTCGTGTCAACATACGTTTTTTTTTTTGGCTCCTACTTGTGTTTTGTTCTTTAATCAAAAACTTTTTTTTTTAAGTATTAAAGGAATTACATTTTATTCTAAAAAAATATAAGTACATGGCTCATGTGTTCAAAGATTGTTGCATGCTTTGCGTGCACCCCAGATGGCAAGCTAATTCAGCATTAGTTCGTTAATTACTTATTCACAATAAAGTTCTTATTCAGTTTATCATAATGTATCTGTACAGTAAGAATTCATCTTGTATTTAGTAATCTTTAAATTGTTCGTATTTCATTCTTAACAAGAGCCACATCCAATCTTAAAATATTCATAATTAATTCGTAAGCTCTACAAGGTACAGTTACAGAAATTAATCTGAAAACAGTTACTGAAGTATTTATTGGCTTTTTTAAATTAAGTAATAGCAAAATAGATATCAAAATATTTACAAAGCATTTGTTTATTAGACAAAATTGGAATAGTCGAATGTTTACGTATACCATCTATGATTACTAGTCTGCACTTTACCTTATTTAAGGTGGATGTCCCAGTACTTGCTCACTTAAGCAGACGAAATATCCCAAATGTTGGTCTCTTATTTTTTTTATGAGCCTTCTTTATATTTTCAATTGGGTTTATACATTAACTTGTATTGAAAGAGTAATTGCTTAGTGTCTGAATAGCTACCCGATTTATGTATGTTTTGAAAATTTATAGTGAAAAAATCAGCCAGATTACCGACTATTGGGACATGACCGAGTACTGGGGCATCGACCTTACTCCATAAAAAAAATTTAAAGCAGCTAATCCACAGCAATCTAATGTGCCCATATTTGCCTAAACTTTGACTAAATTTGAACTTTTTTCAAAGTTTAGCAAAACTTCAGAATTATTTTTGAGGGGAGTCATGTTAATGTCAAATTTGAATAAAATGCACGTTATCGTCAAAAACGTTAGCTCAGATAATCTAACAAATCTATAATAAACATGCCAAAGTAAAATTTTCTGTATCAATATGGATGTTGGGTTTGTTGTTTAAACAAAGTCTTAGAAACTTATAGTTTTGGCTGCATACGCATTGAATAAACTTTTTTCTTCTTTTAATTTTACGAATTTCTAGATTTAAATACGCCAAAAGACGAGGTTCTCATTAGTCTTAAAAAATGTTGTATTTTTGAGTTAAATTTTCGAAAACGTTTTCAAAACTATAAATAAATGTGTCAATCAATTGAATGCCCTGTGATAGTTCAAATATTTTTATAATATAATATTTTCATAATTCATTTCATAACATAACTTTTAACAAACTGAAACTTTCATTTGTCATGTTTTGACTTTAAATGAAGATATTTAAATGCTTAAAATTAATATCAGGGTTAAATAAATCTGTAAGAGGCTGCATATTATGGAAAAAAAATTTTTTAATTTCCGGGCATCAAATTGATTTGTACATTTATTTAGAATCAATACCCTATAAAAAATTTAACTAAAATCACAAGCACTTTAAGAAAATTAATAACAGCGTCGTATTTAGATTCTTGAAAAAGGCATCCATGGAATCACAAAAAAAATAATATGATTACCTTAGTCCATTGTATAACATAGCACCGATGTAATTACTAAACTAACATGACAATCAATACGACAGGAATTAAACTGACACAATATATGTCTTAATGTTAATAATTTATGTTCATTATGAATTTGTTAACTTAGCATTTACTATAAAATAAATTAGTCTGGGTCAGAGTTATGGGTGCGTGGCCTATGAATTCGCTTTTTTTTATTGTATGCATTTTGATCCCTTACTCTCTAAAAATAGATGAGTCGAATAAGTCAATATTGACCATTCTTATTAAGAAATTTTAGTAACAAATTAAAAAACGCAAGAATAAAAAAAGAAACAAAGAATGTCTTTGGTTAAAAAAAGGTTTAGTAATATTCTTTAGAGCATTTTGAGTAAAAAACTTATTGGGATATTTTCACCTGAACCCATAAATATTAAAATAAAAAATTTTCAAAGTTCAAAAATTTGTGAGTTATCCCAGTTTTGACTAAACATTATTTGATACTTTCTTAGCCTGTTTATTGTGGTCCCAAAGACTTTTTTTAACATGTATTATCATAAAAAATAGAAATTGAGTGTCCCTTTGTTATGGCAACTGTGCTACAATGAAAAAACAGCCATTAGACGGGTGGAATTAGCGTACAAAGCGTAAAAATTTTCAGCAATTTTTTTTGAAGTAGAAGAAAAACCTTCATAGAGATCTAAGTAATACAAATTGATTAAAATACTTTTAATAGCTTAATGTTGTCATCTGAAGTGCCAAAAAAATGTTAAAATCCACTTTTGTCGAACGAAAAAAAGTGTAGAGTATTAAAAGCGATAAAACAGCGAAGAGAATGAGCCTTGGATTAGCAAAATTGAACTAGTGAACCGTCACAAAAAATTTCTTATTTAAAAAAACTGTTTATGTAATAACTTACGTTCTAATAATGATAGAAAGCTAAAATTTCAACAAGTTGTCAGTGTTGGGGTCCGGAAACTACGGTTAAAATTTCAGATCAATGTTTAACTGTAGTTTCGAAAACTCGACATTTTCAAAAAGTGAACTATTTTTCAATGTAACAAGGAAGAGGCTAAAATTTTCAAAAAGGTATTTAACTGCTAATCTTTTAATTATCAGATCGTTTAAGGAATCCACCTTTGTTTCATTAATAAATAAAGAATAGGTACAAAGTTACCGTAGGTCAGTCAACAAAAAGCTCTGAAATAGAAACGTGATGATCCACAAAGGCTTTTTTGATGTTATAAGTAACTTGGATCAGTGATTACGGAAAAATGAGAAAAAATTTTAATTGGTTGGACAATGTTCAAATTTTTTTCATAAGCTTATGTTACTCGTATCTCCTTGACCATAGCAAATATAACAAATACAAAAGCGCCAGCGGGTAGGAAGGATTGTTGCTTACAGACTTGCTTTTTTATAGCTCCACTACATGCGAATGATTTTGACATAATAATATAAAAACTATAACTGGTGTGATTAAATTATTACACGTGACGGTTTAAATATATCAAGAATGCAGATTTGAGAAATAATATGATTTAAAAATTTTTTGTTCAACATTTTAATTGTGATGAATTGAAATAATAGAATTCGTAATACATAAATATACTAAAACTATTGGTTTTATTGATTCAATTATACCAGTAACAGTTTTTATTACTTTTTTTTCGTAGGAGTTTTAGTTTTCGCTCGAGACGTAAAAAACTGATTTATGCCATTTTTACGATTTTTTTGCACTTGAACTGACAATATTTAGTTATTAAAAGTCTTTCAAGCAACTTGTACTACTTAGATTTTCCAAAAAATTTACCTTTTCTAAAGAAATTGCATGGAATGATAGGTTAATTCCAACTGTCCAAGTGTGTTCTTAATACTAGCGCACAACAAATTTCTCGACATACTTAAGTTTTCGAAATTGGAGTTTTCCACGTCAAATAAAAATTTAGTGTTGCAGCAAATGAACTGTTTATGACCCTTTAATTATTAGCTGTAAAGTAAGTTACAAAGATATGTGATGTATACAAAGACGTGTAAGAATATTGTATCAAAAGTTTTCAATATTATTTTCAAAACAAAAATAAAAAAGTGAATTTTCTGGCCCAAAATGTTTTGTCTTAATATTTTTATTATTAAGAATATAAATGGAAGCACTAAAAAATAAACAAACAGTATCTAAATAAAAATCAAAGGAATTTATTACTACTGTATAAATTATTTTACGTTTTATTTAACTTACAAGAATAAAACGAAACGCATGGAATTTCTACTTATACACAGTGACATAACTTTTAATACATTTCGTACAATTACAGTTTGGTATGAGATAAATGACAGGAGGAGGTATGTTATTCCTAACTTTGGCAGGTACAGGTAAATTATTGTATACTTCAAATTCAAACATTGTGGAAACAAATCTAAAAGAAATGGTATCCAAACACTTAGTTAGTACATTAATGATCTAAAAAGCTCTTAAGATACGTAACTTTTCCTGTTACTAGTGAGAGGTAACTTCTCTACAAGTTCTAGTTTTGTGAGCGAATTTCGGAGTCTTACTTTGTCAAAACATTTACTATCAGTTTTTTTTAACAATCTTATTCAATAACGTTTGGTTTTGTCTAAGCTTCTACCAATGTTTTATTCAGACGAGCATTAAAATTCGAAAAAAATCAATATACTATAATGGTAACACCTTCACATAAAATATTTAAATAAATCCTATTAAATACTTTTCAGGATATGCTTTAATTGCTGCTACTTTCGTTCCAACTTTACTTTTTAATCTGCATCAGTGATATGGTCTGAATTTCAAGGCCTGAATTTCTACAAGTTAAAATAGAATAAACAGAACAGGATGTAGAAGTCAATTTTAAGTGAAAAAAAACATGAAAATCAGAGTTTCTTTTAAAAACTCTCAGACGAGTGATAAAAATAATTTTTTTGTTTGAGTCTTAGTTAATTAACGTTCATTAACTATTTATTTAAGTAATCGCAAAAAAATGTTAAAAATGTTAATAATTTTATACATTTAAGGTGGTTATTTCATAACTTCTGAGTCAAACGTGTGACTATCAAGTTGATATTTATTAATACTGCTTAAATTTAAAATAATTATTTGTAAATATTGTTTATTGAGTCAAATTAAATACTGATTCAAAATTTTAGATTATGGTATCCGGTATAAAAGTTCGTAGGAATGATTATGTAAAATGTGCACTTCACCTCAAAATGCCAGCAGTTGATGCTTACCTATGCATTTAATATAGAACACGAAAATGCATGCTTGTGTTTGTATTAATATCTTTTCATTAAGTCCATGAACATATGTATTTCGAGATGGCAGAGTATGTTTAGTATTGCGCAAGCTTTATCGTGTCAGTTTTTTACTTAATTATGTTCAGTAAATAAATAAGTAGCCTACAACTTTTAGTGAAAAAATGCTTAGTTGCCGTAAGAGCTCATGTTTATAATCTACTTTTCATTTATCATTTTCTTGCATTGATATTTGTCAGCCTACTCTTAAACCTTGAGAGGTAGTGTATTGTAACTTAATACATGATTTCTCAAAGTTTCATGTTATTGTGTTGATAATCATTTCATTGAAGAACTACTTTAAAGGATAAATCCTAGAGGCTTTAGACTTAGTAAAATATGTATTTTGTTCATTTTCACTTACAAAAAAATTTTTTTTTGAAATTGTTGATACTTTTCCAGATATTCAGATTGTTTATTGAAAAGTCCATAATGTTTAATTAAAAATTGGCCTATTGACGTTGTCAAAAAAAGTTCATCTAAAGCTCATTTTTTTGTAAAAATATCAATTTCATGAGTCTGTTATTGCTCTACTGATTAGTACCAATGTTTACCTTCAGTATAGCGATAACAACATTGAAATTTTTTCAAACTGCGTTTTTTGAAAATAACTTGAGAACAAATGGAAGTATTGTTCCAATACTTTTATATTTCGATTGCTGGTAATTTTCCTCAGATAAATAAAAATCCTCTAGCATATTTACGTGCTCAGATAACTTTTTTAATTCTTTAATGTGCCAAACGTTTATTTATAAACATTTATGCATGAAATATTACACACACCTTATTGATAACTTAAACTTTTTAAAGTTATCGAGTTTTCCTTGAAAAGGGTAAT
Source organism: Copidosoma floridanum (assembly GCF_000648655.2). Next base: position 164,787 of record NW_019379782.1, on the reverse strand, counting down.
TTTCATGGATAAAATTCAATGTTATCAAAGTACTGATTACTAAGAATATTCTAAATTTTTTTTCTAGAGGCAGATTCATTTTCTGGTCAGACGAATCCAAAATGAAATAACGCGAAAAATAGGCATATCTCCGGTTCTTTTCATCTGATTCTAATTTTTTTTCTTCTTCAATTTCCATTTATGAAGAAAAACAATAACAATTGGTGAAGTCATTACGTTAACATGATAAGCAAATAATTATTTCCGTTTCTTATAACTTATGACGGTGTAATATTGTAGTTAAAGGAGGATTGGGAGAATAGTTAAGAATGTAGAATCGCGCCGAAAAAATGCATGTTATATTTGAGTATGTCTAGAGTGTACATGCATTTTTGCAGATTTTTTATCTGGGAAATTTTCGAGAAAAAAATTGTTACGTATTGACAGTTTAACACGGTCTCTTATGAGACAACAAGGTTAAATTGCCTTTTAACTGAAATCAGGGTATATTATAAATGTGATACAAATTGGAGTGGTGATGGCTCAGTGGTAAGCGTACTTGAAACCGATGCAATACCGTTTTAGGGTTGTGGTTTCAATTTCTAGTGAATACGGATTAGTTTACAAACTGTTTTCATTGAAAAAAGTTTCTATGAAACGCTGGCTATGTAGGGGCAGGTTTTTCCATGGAAATGTCTTTCATAGCAATTCCAGGATTTTTTCCTTGCCTCACAGGTTTTCGGGCCTCGGTGAATGCGAGATAATGCAAGGGCTATAGGTAGGGATTAGCGGATCCTTTTCCAAGTGCCAGGAAGTGGTCCGTAAAGAAAGGTCCGTGAAACATGGGGCTTCTCCAGGGATGCTAATTAGCCTGGATCCGATGCTTCAGCAGAGAGTTCCAGCCTCACTGGCGTGGAGTGGACCTGGTAACCTGGTAAAAAAAACCATTTTCATAGATATTTTTCAAAAATACAATCGATTACAGTCGTATAGTTTAAAGTTTATAAAGTGCAAGAGGAGGTGCATAGTGCACGGAGTACATCAGTGTGGACCGGGCGGACTCTCCGTTTCTCACCACTCTGAATGGTACTTCCAAACTTCCTTAAGTATTAAAGTCATTTATAGCAAGTGCTTAATCGTTCTAATGCGTGAACATCTTATGTTGAGGGATAGCAATAAATATTTATTAAAACTAGGCTTTATCTTATCAAATAACGTTGATTAAATAAAATAATGAGGTTACCCAAAATCAGCAAATGTATTGTTCCTATTCTCAGAAATAATGATTATGCTCTGCTTGGGGAGCTGAATTTACACCTTTTTTAGTTTATTAAATGCAGCTCTATGCAAAAAAGTGTAATAATAAGTTGGAAAAAAAAAATTAACTGGAAGGCCATAATTAAATTTCCTTCTCGGTATTCTGCATTTCAGGATCTCTTCTCACAGCTGCAGTTCTCGCAGGAAATTGCCATGCCATCAGATACACTGCGTCGTACCCTGGCCGAAGGTTTTCTCGATCAGCAGAGGTTCCAACTTGGATTCATGGACGAGGCTGCTGAATGTTTCGTCAGTATACATTTCCGTACCTAATAAACAAAGTCAAAGTAACCTAAATAAATACTTGTACAAAATATTTCATGAATTTAAAAAAAAGATAGGATTTTATGTTACTTAGTAAGAAAATAAATTTTTTTTATGGCGTACCTTTGATAAGCACTCTTTCATTGTTCCACAAATCCAACAGAATAGAAAAAAAAACTTACAGTAAGTAGAACAAATTTCTAAATATACCTTTTTTTAAATTTTTAAACTTTTCCGTATGAAATTGTTCAAAAAAGAAATTAAAGTATAAAAAAAGTTTATTTTCCTACTTTAGGCGTTTTTTAACATTTAGACGTTTACTGCATCCTCAGTAAGTAAAATAGAGTTTACACCTGGTGCGCATCCAACCAGGGTAAGCACAAGGAGTTCCTCAAGCAACGTTTTGCAGATTCTTTGGGTCTGGTGCCTGCTCTGGAGACATGCGCCATCAGTTACAAAAACTACTGTTTCCTAGCAAGAACGCCAAATCTTTGCAGCCTCGAGTTTCACTTTGCACCCTTCAATTACTCTGTGCTTACGGGCAGCGTTGGATTAGGAGGATTTAATACCATAACTTTTCATAGCGAGGGAGAGTGGAGGGAGTTCAGTGGTTCTCATGTTGTCTTTGTCTTTGTGGTTGGCCTTTTGCGTCGTTTAGAATACATCCAAAAAATGACAGAGGTATCTGCGAAAAAGTGACAAAGCTAGGTCTTGAACCTAAGTCCTCCAGGCGAAAGGAAAGAACTCTACCACTTAAGGAAGTTCAATACATATCATCGAAAACGGTTGAGAGATCTAACTCTGTTTTTAATTTATTAAGTGGGTTTTTATAAACGTGCGTTTTGGGCGATTTCAGCCATGTAGTTATTAAGATATTTCAAAATAAAAAATGAACACCTCAACATAGGCTGTTATGGGAAAATAGTTATAACCTAAAAAAAAAAGTTTTCAGCTCCAGAACTTTGACCTTTTAAGGAGGTATCATTCAGAGAGGTGAGGAACGGGGAGTCCACCTTGCCCACGCATCTGGGCCCCCTTTACCACGCACCTTCTCTTGCAGTCTACAAACTTGAAACTGTCTGACTGTATAATTGATTATATTTTTGAAAAATGCCTGGCAAGGCTTGATTTTTTTTTTTTCGAGCATCTTCCTTTTGTACCAAGTTATCTATGAAAACGTTTTTTTTTCATTCCAACACACTTAGAACATACCTTAATTTCAATTAAAAGGCAAACCTAACCTTGCTCTCTCATAAGAGACCGTGTTAAACTGTCAATATTTCATAATTTTTTTTCTTGAAAATTTCCCCTGGTGAAAAATCTGAAAAAATTCATGTGCACTCCTTACGTACTCAAATATAACTTACATTTTTTTTTGCACATTTCTCTATTTTTAACTTTTCTCCCAAACCTTAAAAATCTCTATGATTGAGAAACAAAAACCTGCATAAGTGACAGTCATTTTTCCTACTCTGATCTCTATAACTGAGAGCCTCCTTTGTATTTACCTCTATAAGCGACAGTTTATCTATGTATGACTCATTTTATTTGTTTCTGGAATTCTGTTGTTTTCTTGTAGTTTGAAGAAATAATATTTAACTGTTTTAACTTATTCGTCATGCTTACTACAGTTGATAAATATCATTTGCAGTGAACAGTACTGCTTTCACATCAACTCATTATGTCTAAACGAAAAATCAACGTGTTGTCGTTAAATGATGAACTGAAAAGTATAAATGAATTTGAGTCGGAAAAATCAAGGTGTAAAATACGAAGTAAATTTGGATTACTGGGATCAACCTATTATAAAATTATAAAATTTAAAGATTCAATAAAGTTGAATGATATGTTTTCAGTGAACAGTAAGATCAGGCGATGAGAAGCTTAACTGTTTTTTATTTATGGACAGTTATAAAAATAATTTTTAAAAATGTAAGCGTTAGTTTAACGACTAAATGGACTTTTTTGAATGATAAATAATAGATAAATTGATGCTTAGGCGAGCAAACACCGTAAAAAAAAGCTTTTAACTATCTTGAGTTAAAAATGCAAACTTAATTAATTTTTGGGAAATAAGTGCAGGTGATGAGATATTTCACTGTTTTATAGTTATGAAAGATAAATAATTCATTTCTCACGCAAGTTAGTGCTTGGATGAGTATACAAACTGGCAAGCTAGCGCTGCAGATGAGGATCTCAACTCCCCTTATCTTATAAATAACAACTGAATTAATTTACCAGGGAACAGGCGCAAGCGATGAGTAGCTAAACTCTTTTTCAGTTACTAATTATAGTTAAAGTCAATTCTAAGGCAGTAAGTGCTGGTGACGGCTACATTTTTTTTTCTCGTTAAAAAATATTTAACAAATTAATAAATCCTCTGGAAAGTAACCACCGTAGATGAGGAGGTCAACTCTCTTTGATTTATAAATAAGAAGAGATGCTTAACTGTTTCATTGTTGTGAAAAAAAATCTGTGTCATTCTTAGGCAAATAAGCAATTCGCATAATTCAATAAACTTTTTTTTTATAGTGAACAGTGAAAAAAATTGATGCTTGGCGTGCGGGCGCCGTAGATAAGGTTTAATTTGCAAACAAACACTAAATAAATTTTTTGGCAAACTAGCATAGGGGATGAGAAGCTTAACTGATGTTTTTCAGTTATAAATAGCCATTTTGAAATTTTGCTACTGGATTTCGTGTACACCCATGACAGAAAGGCAACACGGCCCAACAGTGACCCAACATTAGTACCCATTATTGACAGTATTGCTCGCCAATACTGATCCGTAGTTGTATGGTTGTAGAAATGATCATATTGGTCCAAAATTTACCATGCAGTACTGATTAAGTCTTGCCAGCCAATATAACTATATAATTTATTACTGGATTAATTTTTCCCCACAAATGGTATTCATAACAGAAACAAGACTATTTTCTCTAATTTTTGTCACATTTTCTTCATCGCTTTTGTGCTGACGTTTTCGGAAATAAGTAATGAATACGAAAGCATTTTTTCGGGTTTTACATAAACAAACTTAGGTTATTTTTTTCACTTTTCTTTCTTCTCGTTGTAAGACGAAGATTGCAATGCACTATCGTATTGAAAACTTCCTATAATAAATTCAATCAAATTATTTGTTTAAATTACTGGAATATCTTTGTTTAGACTACAGATAGCTGAAAATAAACTTGACATGCAGGATCTCTCGAGGTTGGAATCTTTAATTTTTTTTTAATGTATTGACTGAGTATCGGCAACGTATACGGCCAATACTTGGCAGCTACTATTATTTGACAGACTCGACTAACAGTCCTGGACTAATACAGTTTTAGAACATTCGGTCCAACATGATCATTTTGACATTGGCGGGAGTATTGACCAACGCCTGGCATATAATTATCAGTTTGTCAGTACTTCATCGTAATTAGGCCGTATTGTCAGTCTTGGTAATTCTATCATGGACAATGAAGAACATACTAATGTCTGTAAAATGTTCTTGTATAGAATGTTATTCTACGTATTTTTCTTTGAATTTTTAGCTCAACATCGTATTGTTACAAAGGACCACCACCCTCTTTTACTCTGGCGTTCTGATAAATAGTAGTTTTATTAATTATTCATGACTAAACCATATTTGAGCTCCTTACCAGTAGTAAGGGTGAGTGATTTCCAAACACCTCTGACGTCACCATCTGGCGCCGGTGGTCGGGCCCGGGGTGAGTGTTTGGTCGTGATGTTGGAAGAGGGGGAGGAGCGGGGTCCCTAGCTGGGGAATTTTGGGGGCTTTGAGGAAGGGTGAGTAATTTCCAGACACCTCTGACGTCACCATCTGGCGCCGGTGGTCGGGCCCGGGGTGAGTGTTTGGTCGTGCTGTTGGAAGAGGGGGAGGAGCGGGGTCCCTAGCTGGGGAATTTTGGGGGCTTTGAGGAAGGGTGAGTAATTTCCAGACACCTCTGACGTCACCGTCTGGCGCCAGCGGTCAGGCCCGGGGTGAGTGTTTGGTCGTGCTGTTGGAGGAGGGGGAGGAGCGGGGTCCCTATCTGGGGAATTTTGGGGGCTTCGAGGAGTGGCGTGGTTTTTAAAATGGAAAGGTGAAAATATAGGACTTCTGGAGTGACCCTGTCTCCCTTGCATTTTTGATGTCTGCGAAAGGTGGTGTCCAAGACATGTGGTATTTTTTTGTTTATCGATGCAGGAGGAAAAGTAGCGCTAAAGTATCAGGATAATAGGTCTGTATGAGAGGTGTGTTTGTGAGGGGTGTTAATGCAGATCGAATGTCATAAGCTCCTAACTAGAGGTTATTATTCTCTAGCAATAGACCTAGTTGTAGGGTGAGAAAATCAGGATCCCAGAAGAGTAAGAGAGATATTTTATTGTTTATGGGCTGCAGTTCTGTGTGCTTGTATCAGAGTAAGTTGTCTTGAGAAAAAACGAAATAAAATATGAAAAAGTAAAAATGAGAAATATCCAAGTTATGAGTTTTAGAACATTTATTTATACCTTCTTGTACATAAAAATTATTCATTCCACAACTTAGACCTTATTTCATTTACAAATATTTTTACACACATATTTGTTAACTTCAAGAAAATAATTTTAAAATAATATTGCAAAAATATGTTGTCGGTAGGAGACTGAAACTTTTCTTTTACAGTTTATTTAATTTGATCAGAATTTTTCTTCACAACACCTTCTATCACCAAATCATCAATTTTTTTTACTGTATCAGTATTTTTCAGCAATAAAATTATTTCCTCGGTGATTAAATTTTTACAATTATTGACTAATATGGTATAATATCGTAACACGTTCAATACGATGAAGTCTTTCATCCACACACACACTTGCAGCTGCGAGTCCACAAAAGGTTGGTTTCTGCATCACTACTGTAGTACCGTAGGATTTCTTTTTTTTACACCCATCTTGCTTATTGTTGTCCTCAAGAAAATCGAATATAATAGATTTTGTTCCATAAAATGTGGTAAACAACAACACCATGTCACTAAAACGTATTCAATCCAATACTTCAGTAGCCGTATTATTGAAATAATCTGAGATAACTGCAAAATGATTTTGCATTTAACTCCACATTTTTGAACTAAGATTTAACCCTTTCGTGATTTCATTCCTTGATAAAAGAATCATAGGTTCGAACACTTGTTTGTCAAAATCATAGTATAATCCAACTGAGATCTTTGTTGTACAAGATTTATTTAAAGCATATGTAGTAGTTAATACATTTAAGATAGAATAAGACGCGGGATCAGTGTTTTCGTCTTCATGGGACTTGTAGGAGTTTTCATTTTGAAAAAATGCATCCCTTTTACGTCTCGAAACAACAGCCGCCGTCGCCATTTTCAAACGTTATAAAAATTTTCTTGTACTAGTCACCACTTTAGCACTGAACACTTGCAATGATAAAATACGTTATTTACGATTGCTAGGGGTTGTGTCAACGTATTGGTTGCTCGACTGCTGACACACTACTAAAGTAGGATTGGGTAGCGGAAAAAATGGGACTGACTGTTTATCAGATCTCACGCTCTATCCTTCTCCTCTCTCTCTCTCTCTTCCTCCTTCTATCCTCTTTTACTATCTCACGTTTTTCTCTAAGGGGATGGTTGCATGAAAACTGTCAGTTGTTGGGACCTAAAGTCATAAACTCGTAGGATGTTGCCATTACGTACAGAAACCATATGAGATCTGCAACGTATGCCTAAACAGACAACAAGCCCTCAAATTGTATCAATAGTAATCACATATCTGTTTTTACTTTAGAGTTGTAAAAAGGGAAACATTACTCTATGAAACAAGTGTCTGCTGGGTTTACGAATAAAATTAAATTTTTTTTAAACGAATTAAATTTTTACGAGATTTTTGAAAAAAACGTACGAAAATCAAGAGACTGGTTTTACTCACTGTTTATGTGATTTTCATACCCCCGGCTCCATGCATTTCTCTCTAGAGTAGGGTAAAAAAAGAGAAGATACAGAGTTAGTGAGGAACTTAAGACCAAAAGGAATAGTCTCTTAGCCGTTGAAAAGAAGTAGTGCGCTTGTTTGTCATGGATTCGATGATTGGAAAATTGCGGGATGTAGTATTGTAGTGTCTCATGTATAAATTCGCGATTCATGACGTGGTTAAATTGGAATAACCGGCGGTTTATATTAATAAGGTGCTACCGAATGCATCAGTGCAAGAACTTAAAGAGGTGCTGTGGAAGTTATTCCGAGGGCTTGTTTCTGACAGTGAGACAAGTGTATTGTATGATATTTGTGTAAAAAATAGCGACATTGCTGTGGTTGTGGTAGCCGAAAGTTTACCACTCAACTCACGGAACAGTCGCTGTTTAAAGCCATTTTTTGACCACTACGAAAAAATAAGTTAGTAAATTTTATCACTTCAAATCAAAGTAATTTTTACACTATTTTTTATATAGTTTTATTGTTACTAATTTCAGTGAATACGATAGCCGAGGAAAACAATTTTTTTTCCTCGCCGTCACCAACGCTAAGTCCTATAACTTCTACACAGGTCATTGGAAATTAGAAAAGAATGCGATCTGTATGCGATACCTCAAAAATGTGTAGCTTTTGTGCAAAATTTTATAACCTAGCAAAAGGAAAACACGAGTGTGGAAAAAAATACTGTGGACAGTGTAAAACCATACATGATTTAAATGAATTGTGTATGATTCAAGCTGTAAAAGAGAAAAATTACAAGAAAAAAAAATGCTTTATTTTTTACGATTTTGAGACACGTCAGGACGAAACTGTGGACGATACGGTAAAAATACGCATGCATGTACCGATTTTATGTGCAGCGCAAATTTGATGTGATGACTGTATAGATTCAGAATCATCTATTTGTAAATTTTGTGGTGTAAAAGAAATAACTTTTCGGGGTGAGGAATGTTTAAAAAAGTTTGTTGACTTTGCTGTACGAGAAAAAAGTGAAACGTTTTCTTCTTTTATATGCATAGCGCACAATGCAAAACCGTTTGACGCTCAATTTATTTTAAAACATCTTGTTGAGTACAACAAAACTCCTAACGTCATTTTAAACGGACGAAATATCATACAAATGAGCATTGGAAAAACCAAATTCATTGATAGTCTTAATTAATTACCAATGAAATTACTTAGGAGAACTATCGAAATCCTTTCACTTGACGGATAATTTAAAAAAGGGTATTTTCCCCGCAAGGGTATTTTACGAGCATAAAGAATTTTAATTACAAATGACCGTAACCGGCGGTTGAATTTTTTTCACCAGTCTCAATGAGTTTAAAAGAACGTCAAGAGTTTTTACTTTGGTATGACCAAATTATCAAGGAAAAAAAAGAATTTATTATGCAGAAGGATTTAGTAGATTATTGCATTCAAAATGTTAAAATATTGCGTCAAGCGTGTGCAGCTTTTAGAAAAATCTTTCTAAAAGTCGGAAACGTTGATCCTTTTGTAGAAAGCGTAACAATTGCAAGCGCTTTCTCAGTTGTGTTTAGAAAACATTTTTTTTTAAATAATACAATAGGTATTATTCCAGAAAACGGATATACACGCTTGGGTCAATTTTCAGAAAAATCGATTAAATGGTTATTGTGTGAGGAAAAAATTAGAAATATCGAAAAAATCCATGCAGGACGTTCATTGGAATATTGACTGGTGTCCGGGTGAACGTTATGAATATTTCGTGAATATTTCAAAAAATGCTGGCTTGCGATCCGTAGCCAAGTTGTGTTTAAATAGTTTTTGGGGTATATTTGGTCAACGCGGAAATTTTCCAAGAACAACCATAGTAAATGATTACAAATCGTTATTAAAGCTGTTACTTGATTAAGAAATTCACGTTGAACATTGTCTTCCGGCAAACGATAATGTTATGTACGTCACATGGAGGTACAAGGACGAAGCGGCACTTTCGTCCCCCTGTACAAATGTAGCTATAGCTGCTTACACCACAGCTCAAGCATGATTAAAATTGTATTCCTATTTAGAAAATTTAGGCGAAAGAGTGTTATATTACGACACTGATTCGATTATTTTTGTAACTAACACTAAAGATCCCGAGGAATATAATCCGCCCACAGGATCGTTATTAGGCCAACTAACATACGAGTTGGAGGAGTATGGAGAGGGTTCTTTTATAGAAACTTTTGTGTCCGGAAGACCAAAGTTTTATGGTTATCGTGTACGTGTCCCAACCGGTGAGACGCATGACATATGTAAAGTAAAAGGTATTCGTATCAACTACCAAAATACGTTAAAACTTAATTTTGATACGATTGCCTCTATGGTTGAGAAAAAATTTCAGAATAATAGCGATTATGAAAATAAAGAAAATAAAAATAACGTTATAATTACACGAAACTCTATGATAAGAAAAACTAACACACACGACGTCGTAACACGTATCTAAGATAAAAGGTGTGAAATTGTCTTAAAAAAACGTGTTTTCATTGATAGAAAACGGTCTTACCCATTCGGTTATAAAAAAATTAAATAATTTTTAGAAACGATTTAAGTATTTATTCGTAACATTTTTTTATTTTTCCTAGGTTTATACGATGCNGAAAACGGTCTTACCCATTCGGTTATAAAAAAATTAAATAATTTTTAGAAACGATTTAAGTATTTATTCGTAACTTTTTTTTATTTTTCCTAGGTTTATACGATGCCTTGCAAGAAATAAACAAAGGAGTTTACATTTTTTCGTATCAGTTTACACCAAATTGTACTCCGGATCGTAAACACTACCCTGATTTTAAAAAATCTTTGGAAGGATTGGCATGGCACAGCATGCTTCACAGTTTATACGAACTAAAAAATAAAAGAAAAATGAATGAGTTTTATACATTGCTAAAATTTGTGCGAAGATTAAAGTATAAGAGCAATATATTATTTAATGTCATTATCTTTGGTAAAATGTGTAAAGCTGTATGTATCAAATGCAAATCTGATCCGGAAACGGTTTGACATGAGAAAAAAATGTCATAAGGAAAAGGTGGAGAGTGGATGGTATCATGATTTTAATAAATTTCTAAACATACATGTTTCTGATATTATAAACATCATAGAAGAAAATGAAACTGAGTCGATCAAATTTAGTATATTTAATAGATACCCAAAAGAGTTTTCAGGTTGGTTGATAGGGAGTTGTCCTATTCATAAGCTTACACGACTTCGACGTTTATTGTGCAACTAATAAATTTCTGTATCGAATGAAAAAAAATCTAAGTATGTTTTTAAAGCATACAAAATGTCAAGTAGTATTTAGAAAGACCAATTTGTTGTGTAAATATGTGTACCAATTTCAAATTCCTGTAACTAATAAGTCATAAAACTCAAATAAGTACAAAAAATTTTATTTTCTCGCATAAATTATTTTTACAGTATTTCTTATAACTTTGATCAGTATTTTATAAATTTTCCCTCGTAGAAAAAGAAGGTGACGATGACGATACACGGACTCAACAAGTAAAACTAACAGGTGAGTCACTAGGCCAAATAGGATGATGAAATCCAGTAGAACCAACTCTTGCCGTATCAAATGCATATAGCATGGTGTTTAAATGAATGGTCAATCCATTTATTGTATCACTGGTAAGAAAAATGTAAGAACTATTATATATTAATCCTTTGTTGATAAAAAAAGTTCTATTTTTCACTGCTCGACAAAAAAGCATACACACGAGATCGGTCCAACGAGAACTATTTAACCACGATATTGGTAAAATATTTCCTGACCCGCATAAAATTGCTGGAGGTGGTAAACTTAAAAAACGTTGTTCCAACTCATAAATAACTATATTACATTCTATCACAGATTGCGATGTATCAAAAGATTTTCCTACATCAATCATTTTACATCTGTTCCCACCTTCTGCCATATAACGTCTCCATTTATTATTGATATTTATTGCTATATTCATGTGAGGCTGTAAAAACAATATTTTTCTGCATTATTGAAATAATATTGTACTCAAAATGACATTAGTTATACATGCCTTCAAATCTATTTGTCTTAACTTTTGTAAAAAAGGTAAGTCTGGTTCTCCTTTTAAGGTTGATGACTTTTGACAAATAATGTCAGATTTTTTTTCACCGCAGTATTCTTGCATTTCCGAATCCAAAATTGTATAATGAGAATCTTCGTCAATTAATTGAATGTAGAACGAAGATGGTGCGAAAAAGAACGATATCCGTACATTTTTTGTAAGACCCACTAATTTTTCACTATCGTGTTGTCTTGTGTTTCGAGGAGACGTCATATTTTATTTCAGAGAGCAATTCGACCCTTTAAGCTCGTAAGGATGAGATCTTTAAAAGAGGAAGAAGATAAAAATACACATAGCGCGCTTTTCAGGTTTTAGACTGACCTCGTGAGAAAAGCGTAAAATGAGAGATCCCTCTGTTTAGTCAAGCTAAAAAAGAGTAGGATGGGGAGAGGGATAATGCTCCTTAGCTAGAGGGATGCAGCTACATGATGCGCGCGCGCTCTCTAGGTCAGCTCGACTCCCCGCGGTGATCCAGCTATACCGTTACCCCCGCCGCAGCCGCCGCTACCACCACCACTGTTACGAATGGGTTTTTCTTTTTTTATAATTTGTAAATTAATACACTTTTATCAAGTCGGTTACACTAACATACGTAGTTTAGTTCATACGATGCGATGGATACGCGCTGGCAGCATCCGTGGACGAGTATGATTTGTGGTCCTACAGGGTGTGGTAAGACCGTTTTCGTCAAAAGATTCTTAAATTTTATCGATGAATTGTCAAGTGATGATTCGATAGAATCTTATTTTACTAAGTAGAGTGGCAGGATAGTTATAAAAGTGAAAATTTAAAAAAAAATGGTCAACAAATTGAATTTCGCGAAGGACTACCAAAACCTGAACATTATTCAAACGATCCTCGACGTAAGAAAATACTCATCATCGATGATTTAATGCGTGAATTATCAAACAATGTTGTTATGGATTTTTTCACAAAAGGGAGTCATCATAAAAACATAAGTGTTATGTTTATAACTCAAAATATTTTTTACAAGTCTACTCATTCGTGTGAAATAAGTCTCAACGCTTCGTATATTGTTTTATTTAAAAATCCTCGTGATCGTGCTCAAATACAACACTTGGCAAGACAAATTTTTCCCGAAGATCCTAAATTTGTACAAGAAGCCTATCAGGATGCAACGATAAAGGGACATGGGTATTTAATGATCGATTGCAAGCAGGATACACTGGATGAGTTTAGATTTCGTACGTGCATAATTCCTGATGATGAGTATCAGTATGTAAATTTACCAAAATACGTACACAGTAGCTATACTTGCATCGCCTAAGGTAAAGAATAAAATTTTGTTTAAAATACTGGTAAGTGAGTTTGTATCTTCAGTTTTGTTTGAACGATGGAAGCATATGCATCACAACGCATGACAGGTCAACACTTTGGTCGCCAAAATAGTCATCGGTCCTCAAACTCCTCGTTTTCTTCAAAGATACCGTTTGAAAAAAAACATATGAAAATATTGGAAGCTCTCAAGCATTTAAATAAAGATCAGCGTGTTGCATTATTAAAAAAAGCCAATAAAAAATTAACTGATTGTATTTGCGAGTGTGTTCTAAATGTACTAAAAGGTGTTGTTCCTTTAAAAAAATTACAAAAGTCAAAACTTAAAAAATTTAAAAATGTGTTGAGGAAAGTAGTTTCCAAGAAGAAGAAGATAAAGAAGAAGGAAGGAGGCTACGACAATGAAAAATGTCACAAGAAAAAGGTGGAGAGTGGATGGTATCATGATTGTAATAAATTTCTAAACATACATGTTTCTGATATTATAAACATCATAGAGAAAAATGAAATTGATTTGATCGAATTTGGTACATCTAATAGATACCNGATGAAGAATAAGATAAAGAAGAAGGAAGGAGGCTTCGACAGTGAAAATTCTTGGAAAAAAAAAGAAAAATTACTGTACAACAAGGTAATAGTTTCTTACCTTTTATACTTCAAGCGGTCTTAAGCGCAATATTAACAAGAGCTTTATAAAATAAAAAGATTTAAAGTGGTATGGAGAAAAAAAAAAAAATTATTGTACAACAAGGTAATGGTTTCTTACCTTTTATACTTCAAGCGGTGTTAAGCGCAATATTAACAAGAGCTTTATAAAATAAAAAGATTTAAAGTGGTATGGAGAAAGCAAAAAAAATGGTTTTAATTTCGAAAGAATACACAGTGAAAATGTGAAACCCCTCCATGAAGCTGTAATACCTGTTTCTACTGCTACTAACAATTTTTTATCGCAACAAGTTTTACAATCTACACAAACTGTTGGAAACAACCTCAGTCGTTTAGATGATGAAATGAAACAAATTCTTGACTCCAATGCGTTCAACGAAGAACGTGAAAAATCTAAAGAACATTTAAGAGTCTTACAAAGATACTTTCATTTCATAGACGAACTAAGAAATCTATACGTATCAATGGAAAAAGAGGAGGAAAAATATGATACAGATGCAAATGATCGAATGAGTGATGATATGATTCTGAAAACTATACCTAAAGCATATAAAAAAAAGTCTGAATTACTTTTAAATTATTTAAAAAAGAATAACAGTGAAATTAGTTTAAATAGTGAGGGTGTCGTGACCGTTGATAGTGAAAAAATACAAAGTTCTAATATTATTGATTTAATAAATGATGCGGCAAGACGCAGAAAAACAGTCAAATCTGTGGGTAGAAAAAAATTTGGTAATATGTTGCGCGAGATCATTACTCCTCGAGAGTTTGTAAAAAATGATGACCTGTGGGAGATTCGTAACCTCAACCGAGTCGAGACTTTATCAAAGACTCGTCAAAAATTATTCAACTCTAGAGAGAAGATCGACCGTGACTATGACGATATTACCGATGAATTGTCGAGTAAAGACGGCAGTGAAGCATATCAATCATTTGAGGAAACTACTATTAAAGAGAACAAAATTACTAAAAGTAACATCAAAAGCCCATCCAAGACATCTACACCTTTGCAAAAGGGAGGAGGAGTAGGAGGTGGGCAGTGGCTTAGATTTTGAAAAAATGGACGCGTTGGAAAAACAAAACCTTACGCCCAGTCATGAGGCTGGTTTTACCTTGGCTAGAAACTTAATAAGATTAAATAAAAATGTTTCATCAGATAAAATAAAGGAATAGTTAAAGGGCCAAGACATTTACACGTTACATAAAACTATTCGACGTAAGTTTCCACGCCTTTTTTACGATGTCAACGCTTTGGATGATTTGTGGGAGGCTGATCTCATTCAATTGACGTCTATCAAAAACTACAACAGTGGTATATCCTACATTCTCGTTGTAATAGACGTTTTGAGTAAATATGTATGGGCTCAACCATTACGTGATGAAACTTGCCGTGAAGTTACCAGTTTTTACAAAAATTCTCGATAATAAACACTATCGATTTCCAAAAACAGTCCAAACAGATCGGGGAAAAGAATTTTTAGGAAGCGAGTTCCAACAGCTGTTAAAGCATAATGGAATGAAATTTCGGATTGTGAATAACCCTGACGTTAAAGCAGCTGTAGTAGAGCGTTTCATACGAACACTCAAGGAACGTATGTACAGATATTTTACATATAAAAATACATACCGCTACATCGATATACTACAAGATTTAATTGATGGGTACAATAAATCACCCCACTCCACAATCAAGCTAGCACCCAGTGCAGTAACTATACATAACGCGCAAGTAGCGAGAAAAAATTTAGTAAACTCACGAACACAAAAGCAAAAACATCGTCAGAATCGTCAAGCTAAATCAAAGTATAAAGTTGGAGACTACGTGTGTATCAGTCACGAGAAAAACGTATTCGAAAAAGGCGCCGTAAAATCCTGGAGTGAAGAAATATTTAAAATTGCCGGTGTTAGCAAAAGACAGAATTTACACACGTATTACTTGCATGATTTGGATGGTGAAAATATTCAGGAATTTTTTACCCTGAGGAGCTAAGCCCAGTCGCTAAAGAGCGAGTATTAGATCAGGAGCATGAAATTAAAAAAATAATTCGAATTAAAGGAAAGAGAAGAAACAAACAATATTTTGTTAGTTGGGTGGGTTATCCAGAAAAGTTTAATTCTTGGATTTTTGAAAGAGACTTGAGAGATGGTTCATAACGATTTTATGATAACTTTGCCAAACAACAGCAGTATGAAATATTTTCCTAATAATACTACAACGAATTTTTCTACTCAATTACCAAAAGAAATCGAGCTGTGTGGAAAATGGGAGGTTGGAATTTCCGAGATTCACGTACCGAGTACTATTTTACATGGCACTCAAGAGGACGCTTTACTCAGTGCACCCAAGGATAAAACAGAATGTCATTTTCAACATGGCACATACGACTCAATAAATAGCTTACGTGAAGCAATAAATAACAAATGGATGGAATATATCTCTGAAGATGAAGAATATCAGCGTAAGTTAATTTACAACAAGGACGGTGGATTTGTATTTATTGGGGTACCCACCTTAGAAAAAAAGGAACAGTGTTTTCATTTATAATGAAAAATTTTGAAGTAGATAAGGGTGGAAAATCACCCTGGTTATCAAACGCAGTACAATGCATTTTAGGATTCGAAGAAGGAATAATTCATATTAAAAAAGATCGTACAGAAATAAAGGATGATTACAGAATGTTAATTCACGGTAAACAGCCGGCAAGCATGTCAAGAGCAGTGCCCGATCAACTTTTTATTTACTCTAATATATGTGAACCATGTATTGTTGGGGACATGTTTGCACCTTTATTACAAATAGTTAACTTGGATGCTAAAGAAGTTCATTTTGGTAGTAAAATCGTCAAGAGGTATACGCCAGTTGCATACGTACCCCTCCTCAATAATAGATTTCATACAATCGAAATAGATATAAGAGACCAATTCGGTAAACCGATAGCATTCGAGTTTGGGACACTAACGGTGGTGTTACATTTTAGGAAAGTGTTTTTTTTAGAATTGTTGTACAAAATAAGTTTTTACGATGTGTATCATTCTCAGTACGGTGGTGGAGGTAAAGGTGTCAAGCAAGTGTTTACTGGCTCGCATGGGCAGAGGGGTCATGGCTTAGGTTCTTTTTTCATGGGGCTTTTTCGCACAGCTATGCCATATATAACAAAAAGTGCACGCACTATTGGAAAAGAAGCTTGTCAAGCTGTTGTAAATATAATTGATGACATTGGTCAACGTGATTTGTCATTTAAAGATGCATTGACAAATCGTGCAACCAAATCAGATATAAACTTGAAACTTAAGGCAACGGAAAAGCTTGTTAGATTAATGGAAGGATCCGGATATAATGCTTTACCGTACAAATGTCGAGCGCAGTCTCGTAACAGAAGCGCTACCCATCACATCTCTACAACTCGTGCTAAAAAGAAAACATCTCGAGTGACAAAATGTGGACGCAAGAAAAGTGTTGTTAAAAAGAATAAGACCACATGAGGGAAAAAAAAGAATAGTAAAAAAATTAAGCGTGTTAACTGTAAAAAGAGTGAAAAAGGGCAGAAAAAAAAGAAATCTAAAGTGACCGATATTTTTAGTTAAATTTTAATAATGTCTTTTTTGCATAGCTACACTGATCCATGTCTCAAGAGTGAATTGGATTTATTTTCTCTTCCCCTTACTCAGACAGCGTTAGAGGCAAGTCAGTGGGTTTATTATAAACCTGTTTCATCATTAACCGACGAAAGTCTGATAGAGTTTGTCATAAGCTCTCAAAATGAGGATTATTTGGACCTCGCTCACACAATGCTGAGAGTTAATGTAAAATTAACACCTTACGACAAGGATACAGATTCATCTGTGGCTCCAGTAAACAATTTCTTACACTCTATATTTAATCAAGTTGATGTATATTTCAATCAACTAGTGACCCCTTGTAACAATGCTTACCCGTACAGAGCATACATCGAAACACTATTAAATTACGGCCCTGCAGCAAAAACTTCTCACTTGTCCACGAATCCTTGGAAAACCGATGTAGCTGGTGAGATGGATGAACTACCCGGATCAGAGAAAAATATATCCCTCGCAAAAAGTCAAGAGTATACAAAGGATACTATGACAGTGGACTTGATGGCTCATTTGTATTGCGATGTGTTCAATCAAGACAAACTTTTATTAAGGTGGCTCCTCACTATAAATCCCACAAGAATAGTAAGCATGCTGCAACACAGCTTTTCATTAGCTGTGGAGGTTCTTGACTAAAAATGGATAGGTACGTATAGTCCCTTCAAAAAAAGTTTAGTCACATCTACACCGTTGACCTATATCGTACAATACAGTGACCCGAGCAGACGTATGTATAAAAAAAATACATAAGTCAGCCCCGCATTAAATTATTTTCTTAGTTCAGCGTCTCATTTATTTTTATTGTAATTACGATTCCCCACAACTCCTATTCATTTTACGTACAACTTTCTGACCAATTCAAACTACGCGGGCTACCGCTCTTCGGTGTAGCAGACGCCCCACACTTTTCATCTGTTCCGTGACTTGCACAGTTATCTACTATTTTCACAAAATATCCTATAAAACCCATGGTAATGTCCAAGTATCTGAATGTCGTTGGAAATATTCTGATTTCTTTTATCTGCTACATAGTTTTCTATTAAGAACTACAGTATCTTTGCTGAGGTATCATACAAGCTGCGCCACCAATTTAACGACCCTCCATAAGAGGCTATGTTACAGAGTCTATTTTCCAGTTAGTTTTTTTCAACAATTTTGGTGGTGACGAGTTCTAAAATTTTGGGAAAAGACTCCTTGCACCTTCAAGAATCACCCTTTAAAATATCATTTAATACTCCAGTGTTTTGATTTAGTGAAGAGCCACCTTAAATGGTGTCGAAGTTCGTCTACATCTGGTTCGTTCGAAGGATGCATTTTGTTTAATGGATGTATCTACAAGGAATTATTCAGTCAGTATTACTGAAGCAACATTTCTTGTTCGACGAGTAAAAGTAAGCCCCACAGTTTTGATTGCACATGCGAAGACTTTAGCAAGCACTACTGCCAAATATCAAATTAACCGTGTGGAAGTTAAATCTTTTACTATGCACAGTGGTATTACAGGTGACTGTTTAGAAAACGTTATTCTTGGCCAGTTACCAAAAATTTTAATACACAGAAATTTTAATACACAGAAAAGATTATCCAAAAGGGTATTGTCTTCTTGCATTTGAACTTACGCCAGATTTGTCCGCGCACTTTGCAGGTCATTGGAATTTAGTACAAAATAGGTCTGTCAGAATAGAAGTACGTTTTGAGACGTCTTTGACAAAAATGATAAATTGCGTTCTTTACTCAGAGTTTGACAACGTGTTGGAAACAGACTCAAACCGTCAGATAATTGTGGATTTCAACGCCTAAAAAGACTTTTTTTTCTGTCATTTTATTATCTCCCTTGTACCACCACTAACCCCCATCACTCCTCTTCTCATATTCACTACCACTTCTTAAGCGCTATTATAAACCTTTCTTCCTCATCTCGTAATCTCCAATCTTTCGTCGAACGATCAGTATGCTGCCTACCATTTAAGACAGTGGACGTGGCTGCTCACAAAAATCATGGAAAAAGTTAATTTCATCGTAGATATTCAAGCATTTTACGATAAAAATGATGATTTTTTACCAAAAGAAATCGCCGTGGTGGGTGTTGACTGTAACTTTAGTTCACATTGGATTATAAAACCGCCCTATAACACTACGGAATTGACATCAAGACTTTTAGCTACAAATAGTTATTTAACGTGTTATTTTCATGGACTCGAGTGGTTTGATGGTGAAGCTAACATGGAGGACGTATATAGCGCTCTACGTGACATAAAAAGAAGTGCTTTTCACATTTACGTTCGAGGTAATCAAAAGCAAAAATTACTGGAAAAAGTATTGGGTCGTCAAATAATAAATCTTGAGGAGTACTCTAGCCCATCTTTTAAAAATCTTTCTCGCGATAATGATTACTTTTGCTGTTATCAAGGTCGAAAAAAGGAAGCTTTCAGCTGTGCTCTAGCTCGTGTTTATTATTTACGAACCTGGATCAACAAGACAGTACATTTTACAGAAGTTATTCCCTCTTAAGCCACACCAGATGATGCTTTGGATGTAAAAAAAAAAAAAAAAAAAAAAACTCAAGAGCCGATAATAAAACCTGCACGTTTAAACCAGTCGTCATCCTCCTCTGCTGCTGCTGCTACACAAGAGGTCGGGAACCTCATGAAAAGCATTAACCTTTGGAAATCTAAAAAAAGTGGGGACTCTACTGCATCTGTGTACGCCGAAATAAGAGAAGATAAATTCACTACAAATACAAAAAGCGCTGCGGCATATTCCGACATCAACAATCGGGGTATTTCCAACAGACAAGCTGCCATTTGTTTGGACGAGACCGTGTGCCCTTGTAGCTAATACAGACGAGAGTACAAGACCTGGCACGCATTGGGTTGCCGTCTATGTCGATACCAGTAGACACGGAGTTTTCTTTGACAGTTATGGGTTGCTACCCGCTGTCTCACACCATTTTGATCGACTTAGACAAAACTGTATTAGTTACGAGTGAAACATACAACAATTGCAGATTATTGACTGTCGAGTGTGTGGTCATTTCTGTATCGATTTTTTTGTTTTTTATGTCTCATAATTATACTTTGGATATGTTTTGTTCAATATTTTCAAAGAACTACATCAACTAATGATGAAATAAGTGTAACTTTGTACAATAAAATTACTAGACGTAAGAAACTAGAAAATAGGCGCGTTATATCCTCAACATGTAATCAAAATTGTAGGTCTAGAAATATTTTACTTTAATTTATTTTAAAATATACATCCTGCGTTGAAACACATCACAAAAAAATAGACATCTTGCGTTCTATTTATCACTTACACTGTATAAAACTATAACGTCTTAGATTAACAACACTGTTTATCAGTAACAACTTTATCTATATGGATTAACATTATATGACCATACATTTTAAACTATAAACAATTATCTTAAGTTCTTACATTGTATTTGTATGTGTATCACTTTATATCACGCTATAAATAAATTTTGTCAACCCTATTCCAAACAACTCATTATTTTTACCTTTCCACCCCACCTCCAACGCCCCACCAGATTTTAAAAACCGCGCCACTCCTCGAAGCCCTCAAAATTATCCAGCTAGGGACCCCGCTCCTCCCCCTCCTTCAACAGCACGACCAAACACTCACTCCGGGCCCGACCACCGGCGCCAGACGGTGACATCAGAAGTGTCTGGAAATTACTTACCCTGACTACTCTTACCATTGGCACTTGCTTGACCAAGAGGATTATAGTTATTATTGATAGCTAAAGATACAAATTTTAACTATACTTATTGCAGACGCTTGCTCCAAGAAAAATTAAAAAAAATTATTATTTATAAGTGAAAGAGAGTTGAGTTCCACATTTGCGGAACTTATTCACCCAAGCATAAATTAAAATTAATCTATTTTTTATTAACAACTGAAAAGCTTCTCATCCCGTATGTTTGTTTCACGAAAAATTAATTTAGTCATTACTTAGAAGGCAAACCTCATCTACAACGGTGCTCGCTAAAGTATCCATTTGGTAATTATTTATAATGAGAAGAAAAAAATTATTCAGTCGTCCCTAGCATTTTCTGTTGTGACACGTATTTTAATAATTTTTTTTAATTAAAAAACAGTTAAGCTTCTCACTACTGAAGCTAATTTTCTTTATAAATAATTCAGTTACTATTTAAAACTGAAAAAGAATTTAGTTCCTTAACTACGGTATTTGCTTATACGAGTAACAGTTTGTTAGGTATTATATATTATTTGTGATAAAAAGAGCAATAATTAAGTTATCACTATTTACGATGGAAAAAAGAATTTAGTTGGTCATCTCAAGCACATATTTGCCTAAAAAAAATGATCATCTTTTCTTCCTAAGAAACAGCTAAGCTCTTCCCCGCCAGTACTTGTTTGTTGATACATGAATCAAGTTCAATGATTATAACTTAACATAAACTTATATCACAAAATGCAATGACTTGACAAAAGTCGAGTTACAATTAATTAATTTAATATGCGTACCTGATAAACAGTAAATCTGCTCATAACCTGTACTTGTTTCTCTAAAAATTGGTTTAGCTACTATAGTTATTACCTATAACTCAAATAAAGGTAAGCTCTTTTTCTGCAGCACTTGATCGACCAAACATTTAATAAACCATCATTAATCACAAAAAAATTAATTTATTCAGTCGTCACTGTCACTGACATTCTCGAAAATTAATTTGATTATTATTAATAAATGAAAAAGACATAAGCTTCTCATCACCTAGCTTTTTCCCCAAAAACTAAATTAAGTTATTCTTCATAACTAAAAAAGAGTTGAGCTCCTCGTCTACAGTGCTTGCTCGCAAAAGCATTAATTAATTTTTTAAATATTTATAATAAGAAAAAAAAGTATGTAG
>NW_019379782.1:125596-141803 GCF_000648655.2 Copidosoma floridanum | reverse complement strand
TAAGGGCACTACTATGGGCACTTAGCACTTGGGAAAGGGACAAGGAAAGGGATGGGAGGCCTCCCATTATTGGGAGGGGGTAGGGGGAAATTAGGCAATTTTTGCTGCGAGAAGGTCGCCTAAACCCTCCTCGAGGAGCATTGCGTGGTGAAAAAGCACATGTGAACAATCACAGAGGTACTTGCCCGACAATGTCACACTGGCCGGGAATTGAACTACGGTCTCCCGCGTGCCAATCCACGACCTAGCCGACCGAGCCACCGCGCGCTCACATATATATAGATAAGCGAAAATAATAGTAAATGCCAGAATTGTCACATACAGTTAGAAACAACCCGTAGACACTACACTGTTAGCAAGTAACAATATTACATGTTAAATACGGTTAATTAAGTGAAGCAATCTTATAAACTTTCGAAGAATTGTCCGATTTACCGAGTAACCCTTTCGTATCGCATTAATAATTTCATAAACCTACTGCAATAGTCTAATTTTTAATTTAGTTGAATTCCACCACTTTTTCAAATGTAAAGAAAAACGGAAAAGTCAATCCTTCTTTTTTTCCCGACTCAGAGATCTCACGAGAGAGTCTGTAATCCTGTCTTGAACAGGGGTAACAGAATATTCGATTCCCTAGGGTACCATGAGCCGACTCCCTCTCCAACGACTTATAGTGAAAAAGATGTTGACTAAAATTCTACTGAAATTCTGTATTCACTTTGCATCATTATAAACAGTCAAAACTACCTGTAAACCTAATTATGTTACTCATTTCGTGACAGGCAAAGAACTATTATTTTCATGATTGTCCTTAATACTCCAATTATTATTACTGTTATGATTATCATTATTTGTATTATTATTATTTTANAATAATCTAAAATGACGTTAATGTAGATGCAATTCAAACAGAAATATTTGTGTATATTTTGAGTAAATAATTATTTTCCACGGTATTCGGTACAACGCGCTCATCAACTGATTGTGTTCGTATTTCCGCGGTGAGCGTACGTAAACATAACCCTATACATCCGCGGTAATACGTACACGGTAATAGGTACACAACCACGGTAATACCAGCATACCGTTCTCATTCGTTTTAAAAATATTCTATCGCAGTTTTAGCTTCATAAAATTTTTTTAAATATTCCGTAAGAGATTTATTATTATTATAACTACTACCACTAGTATTATAATTATAAGCATTGGAAACGAATTTAGCGAGACAGTGGGTTATAAGCAACGGCACCCTCGGTTATTTTAGTGGTTATTTATTAAGAAAAGAATAACTGATATACTCGATGCGTCAATATATACACTTGTCGCATATAATCTAAGATCAATTGAATCAAACGATAACGAACGTACAAAACGTATGCAAGCTCCCTGTGTCCGGGCAATAGAGTAGCCGGCAGTGCATGGCTGTCTAACTGTTCGAAAGCATTACTGCCTTGCTTCCCGCATTAATGATCACACACACACACACACACACACACACACACACATTGATCGCACACACGAGACTGAACTGAATAGTGGAGCGGGAGCTTACGTGTGTCAAAGTACTTAATCTAATACTCCCCTTGCTTCGACATCCCTTTGCATTCCAATCGCGTTCGTTAGGAATGCGAGTCTCGGCCTCCAAAAACGTTTTGTCCGCAAGTTGGCAAGCTGATTCTCACTCTCCACATACTCGACAACGATGTTGCCACGCTCAACCCGATCGTGCACAAAATGGTATCTAATCTCCATGTGCTTTACATTTCTCCCAAAGCCAGAGTTATTACAAATTTATATTGCACTCATATTATCAACATTAAAAACATTTGGTGAAACATATGGAAATCCAATCTCCGCCAAAAATTGTCGCAACCATACAATCTTGCGCGCTCCCAAATTCGCCGCAATATACTTGGCCTCAGCAGTGCTCTTCGCAACAACAGATTGGCACCACGAATGACGAGGCAGCCACTTGTCAACTTCCTTTTGTCGCGATCGCCAGCTAAATCAGCGTCAGTGTACGCACGCGTGCAAAGTTCACGCTCGCCTGCCCTGTACATAATTCCGTATTTTAGAGTCTTTTTTACATACTTAATTACAATCTTAACCGCTTCTCAGTAACTTCTGTCGAATTTACAAATATACCTACTGAATAGATTAACAATGTAAGCCAAGTCTGGGCTTGTTACATTTGATAAAAACATTAATGCTCCTATGGCCTCTCTATGGGGTACATCAGGATTGACATGATTCTCGCCCTTAGGCTCACACAATACAGAGGACGGGTTGGCGGGCATGCTCGTCGGGGATGCATCATGCATGTTAAATCTTTTGTCTACTTTCTCTGCGTAGGCAGACTGGTGAAGAAAAATTGACTTGTTTAACCTATTGCGAGCTATCTACACGTGTTTCAATCTATAGAGTGATTTGTGAAGCAGGCAGGACTTGTTCTCTGGGTTGTCAACCTCCAAGCCAGCAGGCATTTTGGTGTATATCTTTTCCTTCAGCTCTCCGTAAGGAAAAGCCGTCACGATGTCGAATTGGACCAACTCGAGATCCTCCTGCGCTGCCACAGCCATGAGTATCCTGGTGGACTCGTACTTCACGACTGAAGTATGGGTCTCTTCATAGTCAATGCCTTGGATTTGCCTGTATCCACAAGCACACAGCCTTGTTTTGAACCTTCCCAATTTGTTGGACGAGTTTGACTTTATCTTAAAAACCCGTTTGGTATGAAGTAGGTTCACGCCTTTAGGGCGATCAACGATGGTCCAGGTATTATTTTTGGCATGCTATTGGAACTCCTCCTGGATGGCAGCATTTCACTCGTCCTTTTCAGCGCTTTTGACTGCTTCTCGGTAAGTACCCGGATCGAGGATCTGGGCACTGTTTGACTCGAATCATGTCAGCTTTTTAATTAGTGATCTATAGCGCAAGAGTGAAGTGCAGATGATACTGGTTTCAAGCTTCTTTTTGTATCCTTCTGTTGGTGTTCATCCACCGGTGCTATGAGGCAATCTCTGCAGTGCTCTCATTGAGCTCTATAGGAATTTGTTCCCGAAATGAGTGGTTGTTATTCTCTTCAGTTTGGATCATTTCCGTGCCCGTCTCCTACATTTCATTGGGCTTGGCTCCTCCACTCTCAGTTATCTCTACAGAATTCAAGCGTTTCCGAAGACCGAAATGACTACCTTCTTCGGTTTGAGTCTCTTTTGCACTGGTTTCGTGAATCACTTTGATGCGAGTACCCAGATCGTCCGATTGTATACTAAAGATGGCATCTCTTGTTGTGATGATCCTCCTTGTTTGCGAGTCATATAGTCTGCAGTTGTATGGTCCATGGTAGCCAACCATCATGGCCTTCGTGGCCTTGGCGTCAAACTTCTTGCAATGAACATCCAAAATCAGAACAAAGGCCTCGGACCAGAATGGCTTCATGTGACTTACGTTAGGTTTCCTTCCATACCACTGCTCGTAGGGTGTGGCCCTCTCTTTCGTTGAATTTAAAGTTTGGTTCAGTGCATACACCGCCGTGCTAACCACCTTGGCCTAGAAAAAACGGGGAGCGTCCCTCGCGTGCATCATACTCCTCGTCAACTTGACAATGGTACGATTCTTTCGCTCGATTCTTCCGTTTTTTTGCAGACAATACGACGATGATGTACAAAGTGCTATGTCCCTATCGACGAAAAAATCCGTGAAGCCTCGGTTGCAGAGCTCCAACCCGTTGCCCGTGCCTAGCTTTTTCACTCTATGGTTCACATTTTCTTGTCGATGTCGCAGTTTAATAGCTTTACGAGCTGACCCTCACTTATAGATTGAGACAAAACAACCATCGTGCGGGAATTGTTTTGCTTCCACTTGGTCGAACCTGATACATCGGTTGCCTTGGGTCTGATTTTGGAGCTGGTCTCAAACCTTTTTGAATCAAGTGAGTTCAGCATATGGAGCACGCTGAATTTCCAAGTTTGAAAATTCGTGCCGTCGAATTTTCTGGTGCACTGCACGTTTATTACCTCACTCATCTTCAATTATGAGTGTAACAACTCTGCAAATTCCTAATACGACAAGGCGCAAGCACTCTACACTTATGAGCAATGTTACTGTTAACACGAGGTAGTGGGACAGTGGGTTATAAGCAATGGCACACTCGATTATTTTAGCGGTTGTTTATTAAGAAAAAAATAACTGATATGCTCAGTGCGTCAATATATACACTTGTCGCATATACTCTAAGATCACTTACATCAAACGATAACGAACGTACAAAACGTATGCAAGCTCCCTTTATGCGGGAAATAGAGTAGCCGGCAGCGCAAGGCTGACTAACTGTTCAAAGCATTACCGCCTGGCTTCCCACTCGAATGATCACTAACCCCCTCCCTCACACACACACGCACACACACACACAAAGAGAGAGATCGCACACACGAGACTGAACCGGATAGCGGAGCAGGAGCTTACGTGTGGGGTTACGTGAGTGGGGGTTGTTGTTAGTAGAGGAGATAAAACTATAATGGAGAGTGCCTAGCTCTCTTAACATCGTTCGTCTTTTAACCCTTATAGAGAAAGGTCACAGCAGTAGGGGTAAGTGTACCTATCTCCGTGCTCTGCCCTATTACCGTGGATTTTGAAAAACTGATGATTACTTGCTCAAAATAAGAAATGTTTCATATAAAATAATTTTTCAATTTTAATAATCTAAAATGACGTTAATGTAGATGCAATTCAAACAGAAATATTTGTGTATATTTTGAGTAAATAATTATTTTCCACGGTATTCGGTACAACGCGCTCATCAACTGATTGTGTTCGTATTTCCGCGGTGAGCGTACGTAAACATAACCCTATACATCCGCGGTAATACGTACACGGTAATAGGTACACAACCACGGTAATACCAGCATACCGTTCTCATTCGTTTTAAAAATATTCTATCGCAGTTTTAGCTTCATAAAATTTTTTTAAATATTCCGTAAGAGATTATGTAAGATTAAAAAAAAAAAATATTCCAAAAAATTTTAGTATACCATTTTTTATGGTGCATTTAAGTTGGAATTTTCAGTACGTGCCACGGAGATAGGTACACTTACCCCTAGCAGCAGTAGCTGGAGCAGAGAAAAAAAAAGAGAACAAGTGAATACAAAAAAAGTGGGAAGAATTTAAGAATAGACACGAGGAGAGGGAATCGACTCAGAAAAAATCTGAAAACAAATCTAAGTATAAAAAAAAAAAATTGTAGTATTTTTTAAAAAGCTATTCATACTCCAGCTGGCATCCGCAATTCTTAAAGAGTTCTTCGTGAATTCAGTGACGAACTTGTTTTGGTATTTGCAAAGTGTTCCTGCAGTAGTCTTAAAGTATTTCTATAGTATCCCACTTATGTCCCCTTTTTTGAGTTCTCTGAAAGTTCGCCGAGTGTTCTTTTTTTTACAATTTCAGTTGAGAAAGAGTTCTAATAGTATTCATTTTGATCCCGCGAAACTAAAAAATGAAATTCAAATAAAAAACTATTTCGTTGAGAAGTAGGTTTTTCCCTTCTGCAATTACTAACTCCAACTTCCGATATCTACTTATATCAGAAAAAAAAGTCTGTAGCCAAGTAAAATCGAACCAAGACTAGCTAGAGCCTGCGTGTGACACAAACACACTTCACCACTCGACTATTGTGGATTCGGAAGTTCATAAACATTTAACGCATACATTAACTGTATACAAACACAATGATCTTTGTTATTTAATTAGCTCACATGATTGAAAAATTGTGTGAAAAATCTCTCTGCTTTTCGCTCTCCTCGACAACGTTATTTTGTAACTTTTTAGTAACTTTTAAACCACTCAAATTATATAACAAAGTCTTAAAACGTGTATAAAAAATTAATATTAACAAAAATAAATACCAAATTCAGATTGCTAAATAAATGTAATGAATATAGCAAGCCTTGATATTTAGGACAAGCTTTCAGAGCGTCACCATAAACATGATTAAATTTTGACAAGTTATACAGAGCTTTCGTAGCCCAGATGGCTCGCACACATATTTATCCTTTCGTTTTTGCTTTTTCGGGTTTGAATCTCAGTATTCACGATGACTTTTTTTTATTTCGGTGGTCTTACTGATTATTCTTTGATTTTTTTTCTTCAAACTCTTATAAAAATAATACTTCTGCAAGCATTTAAATTTAAATTAAATATTATATACCTAGAATAATTTTATTGTAATTGTCCAATAAGCTCCAAGGTTGTATTTTTGTATCTCATGAAAGTTGCTTCGTTGTACATTTTTTTCGATACAAAAAAATAAATTTTTTGCTATTTCAAGAGAAAAATACCCAAGAGGATGTCGTATGTGAATTTTCCTTATAAGTTAAAAATAAATCTTCAGTTCTTGTTTTAAATTATACCGATAACTTATTTCACGTCGTTTTAGGTGTAAACAAGTAGAGCATTTTTTTTAAATAATAAAAAATTTATGCACAAATGTAAAAGTTTAGTAAAATGTAACGAATAGAGCTTAGTTTATAAACCTCTGTGTCTGTGGAAGGTACAGTGTACCGAAATAATTGTAACATTAATATATGACAATAAATTGTGAAGATTTATTTATAAACTCATTTTTCATTTGATTTTAAATGTAAAAGTCTTGAATTTATTGATTTAAATAATATGGTTTTTTTATCTAACTGCATTACTTCGTTCCGAAGTAAAGAAATATATTTATTCAATTCATTCACAATAAATTTTTGAATACATTTCTGCTTAGCGCGTTTTTTGCAGACAACATTCTAAGCAACATTTTTCTAATCGTGTCTATTAGTGTACTTCAGAAGGAAATATCTCAATAATCTCCACAGCAATCTATATATTTCTTATGTTTAATTGAAAGAGTGATAGTTAAACTATATGTTTTTAGTTTAAGCAATAGAGTCATAGACTTATTATTATTTTTCGTACAATTTCCTGTACGTAAGATCTCGAAGACATTAAAGTCCACAAGTTTATCAGTTGTATAATAAAAAGATAGTTAATAATAAATATACATGTAATTTCAACTTATGCAGTAAAATGAAGTTCCATGTAAATGAAAAAATGTTGTAAAGATCTAGTAAATGCATAATCAATTTTGTTTTAAAGAATGTTAATGCTGTTTTAAATCGAATAGTCATGCTCGTGTGCCCTTTGATGGATTTAACCGCAAGCCTGTACCATTGAAAGGTATCGGCTAATCCATTAAAAACATATGTACCAAGTTTTTATTTTTTCAGTTGTTAATAAACAAAACTTCATGTATACCAGTGTTTCACGTATAGATGGAGCTTTAATCGAGGTCTAACGGTTAAACAATAAATACTCCTCTAAAAGGCCGTCTGTAACTTGTGCCAGAATTGTTTTGTAGAGTAGGTTCTTCCTTGCATACGTTTCTTGTATATCTATAAATACCACTCTATTAATATATGTATGGTGTGTATGCTTTGAAAAAAGGGACAGTTAAAAAACATCTGAGGTCTTAAAATCTAAGAAAATTGGGATAAGTAGGAAAGTTTGTTCCATATTTACTAAGCTACTCCAAAAAATGAGATTTCTTTTCATGTATTTTCTAAAATTAAGAAAAATTTTAAAAAATAGGCTTCATTTTGCAAACTAAGTTTTTAAGAGTTGATAACACATACAGACATATAAGGTAAAAGTACTGATGCTGGAAAGCACTTTTTTACCCTCTCCCAATGTTGGAACAGTCAATGAATGATGAGCTTTAAGGAATATTATCATGAAAAAATTCATTTTTTATGTTAAAAGTGGTGTTTCATTATGTCAAGAAAACTTAACATCTATTTTCCATTGCATTACAACAACAAAAGAAGCTTATTGAATTGACTATTTCATTAAACGTTTAATTCAAAACATAACCTTTTCAGATGTCGTATTGGTAAAACACATAGATTTTATTCAAATAACATTTACATTTCACTATTGGGAAATGACGTACCACAATCAGGACATGCATTTTCAATGGTGTTTCGCGTTAGGTACAACATTATGTAGTAAGTATTTAATAATTTAAAATTATTTCTTGTTAAGATAAAATTAAACAAAAAATGTAAGATGAGTAGGAAACAAAATATATAAATAACAATTGTATAATGTTCATGTTATCTCATAAAGGTGTTTATACATGAATTTTCATACGAAATTTCACCAAACGTCGTTCCAACATCGGTACCTTCACCTTGCAGTCAACCCTTTCTAAAGCAAGACTTTAGTAATTCAATATTTTAGAACATTTTACTTCAATATTCTTTTCGAAATGCCGTGCATGGGGACTCGATTGCGAGCCATCTGTTATGGCTCTAAAGACCTTGATTTACACACGCGACACACAGCTCATGCTGCGCACTCGTGCGAGTGCGTGTACGTCGCGGTCTTTGCAGAGTCACATTACATGGATATTAATCTCGTTCCTCAATACAGAGGATCAAGGGATAGTGTGGCAGATTAGCCACCATGTTTAAGAGTCCAATAGATAAGCTGTATATCTATGTATATTACTCACACTACTTACACATATCGATGTATGTCACTCAAACGTGTGAAGCTCACAGACGTGAGATGCCGAGCCAGTGATTGGTCAATTAGGATTGTGTGCATGTTTGTCCTGAATATGGCAGAGATAATCAGGAGAAGCTCCCACATCTGCCACATTGTACTTTGATTCTCTGTAATCCCCGCGCGTGTACATTGTGTTGAAAAGTTGTATACAGTTTTTATGTAACTCTTCCATAAAGTTACGTGTTAATGTTAATAAATATTTAGGGATTTATTCCGTGGATCGGGAAGTGAGCAAATACACCTTGTAGTAGTTGATAAGATTTAATAGAGAAATAACATAATTATAAGAACGATACACATTATAGCCAATGACAAACGGCCAGAGATGGCACCCCTAGTCCATCTCTCATACTTACACATATATAAAAGTTGATATAAATGTACAATATACTCAACACGCCTCCTTACATTTATACCATTACAACTTATTCATTCAACCAAATTTAACATACTTCTAAGCTTTTCAAATTTCAACTTTTCAAGAGACTTCAAAAAAATATCTGCAACATTACTATCTGATTCTACTTTTACTATATCAATAATTCCTTTGAAGTAACTTTCATGAATATAATGATAGTGTACCTCAATATATTTTGAATTTTTTGTAAAATTTCCAAATTTCGCAATGCTTAAAGCTCCTGAATTGTCTTCATAAATTTTTATCGGTTCAATCAATTTTAACTTAAAAATATCTTCCAAATCTTTTATCAACTTTAATTCACTTACAGCTTCTGACAAAGCAACATACTCAGCTGAAAAAGATTTTATTTGTCGCATACAAAGGTTCCAACAAAAATTTATTGTACACACATGATGTCATATCAAATGCACGAATATTAATTTTAAATAAAAAGAATTACTCTATCCCGCGTAACGGGACGAAAGTACTTTCTTTCGGCACAGTATGGTGAAAATTTTTGTTCCATTCTGCATTACATAATGCGACCAAAAACTTGTACATGTATCACATAAATCATAGCAAACATGGTAGTACTTAGAATGCGCGAATCACGTGTAACATTAGTATATTAAAGTGTATGTATTTTATGCACATGCGTGCTCGAATACGTAATAATATTAAAATTTTCACTATTTTAATATCGGATTCTGAAAGATCTACTGAAATTATGTGTACTCTAATTTTCTCAGTTTCTAGTGTATCGAGTTTAATAAAATTTGAGTTGAAAGTTTCACTTCTGCTGGGGGTCCCAACCCATACCTAGTTTTTTTTAAGTTGATTACGAGTCATTTAATTTTAATGCAAGTAAATGGCTGTGTTTATAAGTTCATTCATTCCCCAAAATATGACTTATACTACTCGTACAAACTTAAATGAACTGTCTTACTGCCGTATTTTCCTCTACATTTTATAGTTGACAGATTAACGCCACTGCAAAGACGCATCATTGTTTTGACCACGAACAATACCACACATTTACGTTATATATTTGTATTTGTAGTACAATTAATAAAACTTACAATGTTAGATTTTTTTCACTTACAAAGTTTCTGCCATCATCTAGAATATTTCAAGATGTGAAGTCATTTATTTAACAATCTTAAATTTTTAGAATACAATTTTTTTTCGTTGTCAGGTTCAAATTAAAGTCACATTAGGTAAATTGTCATTGTTAAACACACTATACAAACAGTAAGAAACAAGACATTATAAGGAACGTTTATAAATTTTTTGAGCTTGGTACGTTGATTACATTGTGAATACTAGTGAGTTAAACGTAACTTCGTGTTACTATTGTAGACATGGTGATAGGCTGAAGCCTCTTTAACACACTAATTCAATAATTTAAAATAAATTGAAAGAAACTAATAAGATTTGATTAATGGTATGTTTTCAGGAGAACATTTTGCTTCGTATCCATCTGCATGTTGCAAGAAATGAATTAGAAGATGTATGCAACGCCCGACACTGCGTGCCACATCAAAAATTTGCCATGACCCTTGTCGAACAGAGTGTTTGTGCAGTTTGTGGAGTTACTTCTAATCCTCTTCCTTTTACTCAGGTTTGATAAATTTAACTTAACCATATTTAACTAAGTATAATTATAAATTTACAGGTACATCGTTATAAATTTTATGAGATTTACTAACAACTTAAGACAGTATTTGCAATTATAAATACAAATTTCAAGATATTTTAAAATTTAATGTTGAATTTCATTAAAATTTTTTTAAAACAAATACATTCAATATAATTTTAAAATTGGTTTGAGCATTACAAAAAAATTTACGAAACATATACCGTAATTAAAATTGCTTGTAACTTTGATTATATTTTGAACTTTCAAACACAAGTTTCTTTATTTCTTTCAAGCACGTAACTTAAGAAAGGATAACGCTAATTTTTGAAATGTTATTCATGATGTATTGTATGAGTCAATTTGAAAAGATGCATTGAATTTTAAGATGGATTTATAGAAAATAATGTGTTGTAATAGACATGATATAAAAATACAAGGTGTAGCGTTCCGAGGTCTCATTTCCGTGCAGTTCTGCGCCTTTCATCGCGACGCCATATTCGAGAGAGATGTGACTACTACATCGCCAAAGTGCCTGTACAATGAAACGAAGTGGCCAAAGTTGAAACTAAAACCTATCTCCCGCATCCACCTCGAAGTGAGACATATACATACATAGATATATATACGTATGAATATACACGTACGTCAATTGATGAATGATTACTGAGTCAGTTTTTTCTGTGTAAATATTCATGAATTGTGCGTTTGGTCACTGAAACAACTATCATGGTAATAGATAGGCCCACACCTTTCCGTGCATATGTATTTCAAGTGAAATAATTTCTCTCTTATTGACAATTGAAAATTGTGACATATTTTGTCACTTTTCTGTAGAATATTAGTATCTAGAAGTAATAATGTAAGTAGTGCTAGACGATACATTTTATCAATAAAAAAAAGAATAAGCAAACTATATCCTTCATATAATGCTTTGACCTGATATAAATATATTTATACAAGACGCACGTAACAGAATCAGTTATACCTTATACCCCTTGCAAATCATGGACTCAACCCAACCAATAATTCATTGCACTTTCATGTTAGCACTTTTATTCACGAAATCAGTAAATAAGATCTTAAGCATCCATCCCTATAACCTAATGCGCTTGCTTATCTGAACTTTTATTTATTTAATAAGTGAATCAAATCATTATCAGCCCATCCCCACTAACCTAATGTACTTACATGCCTTAATTTAATATCAATCTATAAATGTAAACAAAATTAAATTGTCAATAATCAGTAAACAAAGACTTCATTCTCCGTGTTCTAAAGAAACAAGGAAAATAACTTATTTATTGTTGCAGCCATGCTAAAAAAAACTCAACAAGATTATGGAGTTAGTCGAATTTGTAAAAACTTAATCATACTAAGTGCTTTCAAACTTGCCCTTACCAAATCAGGAATATATATTTATTGAACCAATAAGTATTACTTCAATAATACGAGACTTAAATGAAATATAATCGTCAAAAACATTAAACTTTCAAAGATAAATTAAAGTATATACGATAAATATACGTAAGTTTTGAACCATTTTTAGTGTTTAATCAATTAGTGATTATTTTTCTGTGGTTTCAGTAATTTTTTATTTTAATACACTTAAATTATTTTTTTGACATTTGTTATTTTTGGATTGAATTTAGAGATTTGTTGTTAATGTGCTGCGCACTCGTGCGAGTGCGTGTGTACGTTGAGATCTTTAGAGCCACATTAGATGGCTCGTAATCTTGTTCCCCGCGCATGATGTGTCGAAAAATTGTATACATCATGCACACATGCAAAAGGTTAGGTAATTCACACACGCGTCAATCGCTTTCCTCGTG
This sequence comes from Copidosoma floridanum, assembly GCF_000648655.2. The sequence goes on along the minus strand of NW_019379782.1, from coordinate 129,328 downwards.
CACTAGTATCGTAATGTACTAATTTCTCTCAGTTCTCAAAAAAAACTTTCAATAAAAAAAATAAGTTCATTTCAGTCAGTTAAAATTTACACTGAAAATAAGTTATGAACCACACGATAACAAGAAGTAATTGACATTCTTAGATTAAAACCGTTCATGGCAGAGTCGGTAAAGTACTTTGCTCGTATGCAGGAGGAAGGGGGTTTGAATCTCATTGAAAACTGTTTTTTTTTTTTTTTTTTTTTTTTTTGTTAAAATAAAAAGACATACCATTCATTAAATTCAAAATGAGTGGTAGTGTGATGTGGTGTACAGGGGACTGGAAGTACGTCAGAGGGGTGAGGTGAAGAGGGAAGAATCGATCATGCAAAATGAAGAGCCACGATGTAACAATACAAAGAAACTGCTGGAAGTATCACCACTGGCCCTTTTCAGTATTCACGTTTCCTATTTAACCATCAATGTAATCGGTTATTTTTACGGCCATCTAACGTTTAACTACCTTGCCAAAAAATACATTTTTACTACCATTTCCGGTAATGATTCGTCGACTGAAAGACTATATAAAACCAGTCACTATTAAATCAAGTCAGTCATTCACTGACAAACGACACGAGTGGATGTGTTCGTTGCAAGGCTGGGAATCACCGCTTCTCTCTAAGCTCTGCGCTGGGTGAACCTAACAGTGAAGCTACGAAGGAAAAATAAACTTAAGCTAACGGGACAGTCTCTAACGGGCACGCATCATGAACCAATCTCCTCACCTTGAATCACTATAACGACTGAGCTCTGCAAAAAAAGTGCTTTAGACACCAAACTCTCCGGCGTAATACTAGCTCTTAAACTAGCTCTAACATTTCAGACGTTGTAGTTTTCCTTTCGATCAGTCTGGTACTATAAGAGTAAGCCAGAGAAAATCACCTTGAGGTAGCCAGGCAGTCACGTTTGCTAGTAACTTCTATCAAGAAAAAGTTTAGTTTACCGTTTTTTTTTTTTTTTTTTTTGCCATTCATCGTTGAACTAACTTTCCAATAAAGATAACTTAACAAATTTGGCGAAAAGTAGCCTTCAGGGCTCACTGAGATTAAAATCTCAATACTCATTGAGATTGAAACAGCAGCATCAAAATTACCAAATGAAGAGTTCATGTAGTAAAAAATTAGTTTTTCATCATAATCAAAACAGTAGTAACTTAAATCCTCCAACATTGTATTTATTTGTATCCCCTGTATAAGAATGAAGAGATTAGGCTTTAGGACTTTGTCGCTCTGGTAACAAAGTTTCGTGATTGGAAAAACATTGTTTTAATTATGTATTTTGTATCAGTTTTAAATCTTTACAGTTGTGACAAATACAAATTTTCATTTTATTAAAACTAGTGATGCCAGACACTACTGCAAAGTTACACGTGCACAGAAGAGCTTAATGCTCATTGGCCAGTACAGCAGCGCGCCGCCTAAAGTAGTCCCCACCTGAGCTCTCTCTCCAGCTTCCCCCCTATGGTTAACCCAAGCCTCCCATTACAACTTATATACTACCTCTGTGCAATTCAGGGGTAAGCTGTTGATAGCTGAGTGGGCAAGCGCTCGCAATGATTGTGCCGATTTTTCCTTCGAATCTCAGCTGCGTATTTTTTTTTTTTTTTTTTTTTTTTTCTTATACTATTCGATNTTTTGCACAGGTATAATTTAATTACATATAAGCTAAATACATACATGTAATAATTTATAAAAGATCTCTACTGATTTATATATTAAACGGAGTATGAATGAGGTAAAATTTACATAAATTTACATTTACAATACATTTACAATTAATAAATTATATCGACTAAAAGCAATAATTAATAATTATTTTTTGATAAACTTTTTATTTAGGAAGTACGAAATTCAGAAATCTAGATACTTCATGCTCTATACGCTAGATGCACTTTTTTTAATTACCATGTGATTAAAAAATTAGACAGTTTCCACACTACCCTTGAGGTACTGTGTGTAGCACGTTAGGTTGTTTCGATTACACGTACATCAGTGTTTTACATAAATACTAACATGTTAAGCTTAAACGTTAAAATATTACGTAATAACTGAAAGACTAAATTTTACTTTTTTTATTCTTAATATATGTGTAACGTTGGTACCTTCGCCAATAGCCATAATATAACTGTGTTTGTTAGTTACATTAGTGCCAAATTAAAGCCATGCATTATGCGCGTGAAATAAAACTACTGAGATCAATAGATAAATATATTTTGACTAGTCCTAATACAAATTTGTCGGGTTGAAAAGATTAAAGTGTTGGTCCGTTGATTGAAAATCTAGATTTGTGATACGTCGCGCTTTACAAATTGATCGCAGAAAACACCGTGCATTAAGTAATTTTATATAAGTCTTACTTATTAGCTTTCTCATCTTCAAGCTCAGTAACGTCAGAAAAAGTTCTTTCTGCTTGCGTATTGAAATGCGGAAGAAAAAAAACTAAGTAGTGGACATTTCGCCCAAGCGACATTTCGCCCACCAATAAGAAGTGAGCATGTTGCTATGACAATATTCAAACATTATTTGTATTCAAGATACTTAATCCTTAAAATAATTCTTAAGTAAATTCTTGAAAAAATTCGCAAAAAAATTTTTGATATAATTCTTGAGAGTATTCTCGAGATAATTCTTGAAAATGCTTAAGTTAATTCTTATGATAATCCTCAAGAGATTTTTTAAGGAAATTCTTCAGAAAATTTTCAAGCAAAATTTTTGTGTCAACAATTAAAATAATTTTTAATGCTTAAAAGTTTTTAAAATGAGACTTAGAGATTTTCATCGTTTAAAAGTTTAAAAATGTTCCCTTGGGATATATGGGGGGTTATAACAATTTCTTGCAGGTATATTAAATAGAGTAGTATTTATGACTTGACTAGTATTAACACCTACTGTTATACCTCATCAGAGCAAAACCAACGTTTTTAACAAAAGTTACCAATGAAAGTTACAAAATTAAAGCATGCACGACTTTTGGCCTAAAGGGTCTATATTGTATTTGTCTATATTATATTGGACCAAGATATCAAGAAATTATTTTTTTTATATCCATACTCAGGGTTCTTACACGGAGAATAATACTGAAACAGGTTGAAACAAGAAATTAAATAATGAAAAAGAAAACCATTAGAATTCGTTTTTCAGAAAAACCGTAAACTGCTATTACTACATAAGAATAAAACGGGTCACTTTATTATCCTGACTTACAGAAAAACAAGTACAAGTAGCACTCCGGGAGTGCAGGCAGAAGTGAAAACTTGAACTTATGGTGCGTTGGGCACTTTTTTGGGTGAGCATTTTTAGGTGCGCTCGCGACATGAGAAATTGTACATAAAAAATCAAGTTTATCAAAGCAATGTGGGCACTTTTTGAATGGACACGAAGTATAATAATATAGAAACTATATTCGAAGGAAGTGGTTTTATTTAAATGAGTAAATATTAGTAAATAGTAAATACAAAATTTATCAATTTTTTTAACACAATACCATAGCAGCAACACAAGTCAAATGAAATATTTAAATAAATAAATTTTCCGTTTAATATTCATTTATAAAATAAATATAAAAAACTCTCAATCTCGTCTGTCGCGAGGGCATGAACGAATGCCCATGCAAAGACTGCGTATCAGCGTTGGTCTGAGCATTATTCCACGCTCACAGTTCATGCTTGATCGCACATAGCGCCGCTGACTGGAT
>NW_019379782.1:60002-115330 GCF_000648655.2 Copidosoma floridanum | reverse complement strand
ATTATCCGTATAATAACACTAAAAGTGGGGGGTTCAAGTATTTTAAAACAATAAACGAAGAAACAAAAAAATGTTACTGTTAAAATTTTTTCGTTTACTGTTTAAAAATACTTGAACCCCCCACTTTTAGTGTTATTATACGGATAACATCACCTTCTATGGCTGATATACCTTACAAAAAAAGAAGATTATTTAATAAATTTTGGTAATTAAAATTCGCTAGAAATTTATAGCTGTAAACAGCTACTTTTTATAGTTGTTATTCGTACATGATAATGACTTTGTAGTCAATTATAGCTGTTATTGTAGCTGATTATAGCTGTAAATACAGCTATAATTCATAGTTGAAATAATAGCTAATAATTTTTGACTGAGTCCCAGCATTTTCTATGGTTAATTATTGAGGGAATTTTAAAGATAGGCTCGTGAAATAATCAATAGCATGATTGAATATTCCATGAATTACAAATGACAATTTTATATAAACATAATTTGGTAGGAAATCAAGATCAAGAAATAGTATATTATTTATTACTAATACCATTTTATTAAGAATGCCTTAATAAGAATAATGATAACAATAATTATATTTATAATAATAAAAATAATAATGTAACATACCTAATCATTTTAATATTAACAAGATTGCAAATTTATAAACTTGTTTTTAAACACATAATTTTCATAGTAGAGAGACTTCATATATGAAAAATATTTTTATTACTGTTAGTGTAACTATATATTTGTTTAAACACACTGTACACACTTGAAGAAAAAGTTTATTTTGACAATAGAAATTAATTTACTTTATTATTTCAACTATTGCAGGCAAAGCCGTGACTGGTAATAGCTAGTTTTCAATAGTAACAAAATCGGTCGCCCTTCTTTTCTTTCCTTACTCTTTTTTGTTTTTTTTTTTTTTTTTTTTGTTTGATGGAGCGGGGAGGGAAAGATCTTCATAGACACCCCAGCGATCGAGTTAAAGGTTTGCAAGTGCAACGATGGTGGGATTTGGGTGTTCCGTAATGGAGGCGCGGATTTTTGACGCAAGGACAGGGGCTGCTTGCATTGGAGGGACGATGTTGAACTCCTTGATAATCTGGGTATTCCTGATGTACCACGGAATATCCAGGACCTACCTCAGTATCTTCATGAAAAGGCCCTGGATGCCCTGTAGTCGGTTTCCCTTTGCAGCGCCCCACATTGGTATCGCGTAGGTGCTAATGCTCTTGATGATGGCGTTGAAGGTGTGCAGCTTGGTCTTCTGGGAGACTGCTTCGTTGTTGAAGAAGGGCTTTAGTTGCACGAAGGCTCCGTATGCCTTACCGCGGGTGCTGTTAATGTGCCAAACGTACGTGAGTCGACAGTCTAGCGTTACGCCGAGGTACTTGGCGGAGTAGCTCCAATCGATTTCTACTTCGTTGACCTTTATCTCCTGCAATTTCTTCCTTGGATTTTTCCAGGAGACGAGCATGGCTATAGTCTTTGCCTCATTTACGACCAGTTTCCAAAGACTATACGAGTTATGGAGAGTGACGATGTGCTCGTTTAGAAAGGTGGTGCACCGAGAGTGTTGTTTTGAAGTGCAGCTGATCGCGATGTCGTTTGCGTAGACGTACGTGTTGATGTTTTCGCGCTTGGGCAGGTCGTGGCAAAAAATGTTAAAAAGGATGGGTGAGAGTTTGGAACCTTGGGGGACTCCGGAGGTTATTGGGCGGGGGTCGGAGAGGGAGTCGCCTACTTTAACGCGGATAAATCTGTCCGAGAGGTAAGATTTGACGATGCCGATGAGGTAATGCGGAAACTGAATAAGCTTGTACAGGAAGCCCTCGTGCCAAACTCTGTCAAAGGCCTGCTATACGTCTAGAAAAGCTATCGTGGTGAAGTTTTTGTGGATGAGGCTATCGGAGAGGTCTTCGGTAACTCTTAGAAGCTGGTGTACGGCCGAATGTCTGGCTCTAAAACCGTACTGCACGTCTGGAAGGATTTTATTTCCCGTGGTGTGCTTGTTTAGGCGGGTAAGAATGATGCTTTCAGTGATTTTACTGGGCGATGAGAGTAGGCTAATGGATCTCTGGCTCGCGGGGTTGCTGAGAGGTTTTCCCGGCTTCGGGAGGCAGATGACCGTAACCACCTTACACGCAATTGGAAAATAACGAAGGCGCATCACGGCGTTGGTGATGTTGCAAATCGCCGTGATGAATTTTCGAGGGAGGATTTTCAGGACGCTATTAGAGATACCGTCACTGCCAGGGGCTTTTCTAGTTTTTAGGGAGCAGATGATGCCTCTGATTTCGAAGGGTGTGCAGTGTTCGAAATCTGGATTGTCAAGGACCTGTTGCTGCACCGCGTGGGTGATCCTCGCGTGTTCCTGCCCTAGTTCTTCAGCGCTAAGGTTGGGGGAGCATTGATTTTGCAGCGAATCTGCAAAGATCTCTGCTTTGTCCGAATCTAGCGAGTAGAGTTTGTTCCTTTGTTGAAGGGTAGGAAAGGCCGTTTGTTACAGAGTTTTTTAACGACCTTCCAAGCATTTCTTGGGTGGGACTCTGCCTTGGCTATGAATTTGTTAAATTCCTTGTTTCGGAATTCGAAGACTTTGGATTTGACTTCTCTTTCAAGGGAGTTAAGGTGAACTTTAAGTTCGGGGGTTCTCCTTTTTTGCCAGAATTTTTGAACTCTTTTCTTCTCCTTGATGAGACGCAGGAGGTCGCGTGGGAGTTTAAGTGTGTGTTGGGGAGCTGTGGTTGTTGTGATGGCTTCTTGTGTGTATCTGTTGAGTTCGTCAGTGAATTCGTCTACTGTTGTGTCGAGTTCCATTTGGGACCTGATAGGACGACATTTAAATGATGAGAATTCGAGATTATACGCAAAGTGGACCAAATCTATGCGGCTGGTGGTGATGGGTATGGTGAGAAGGGATCTAGGGATCTCTAGGTAGACTGGGTTATGGTTGCAAGGGAGGTCTGGGGATGTTCGTGGTTCCGTGGGTATGGTCAAGTTTTTCGTCAGGAATATGTCTAAGATGTCTGGGTCTTGGTCTGGTGAGCTGGGATAGTGAGTTGGTTAACTCGGAACCTCAATGTTATGTTGAGGTTGTGCAAGTGTTTGAGGAGAGAAGGACCCTTAGGATTTTCGTGTTTGCATTTCCACGATTTGTGCTTGGCGTTCAAATCACCAGCAACTATCTTAGGAATGTTGGAGTCAAACAGCGGGATTATGCATTAGAGGTTTGGATTATCCGTTGAGGGAGAATAGACAGAAATGATCCTGATGGAGGCAGATGAGGTGGTGTGTACTTCGATGCTGACTGCTTCGCAGTTGGCAGCGTCTGTACTTATGACTCGATGGCGGATGCCCTTGCGTACAAGGATAGCCACTCCGCCATGGGATTTTTCGCGTCTGTCACGTCTGTGTACTGTGTAGTTTGGTATGTAGAATGTTTTTCTGTTGTCTAGGTGTGTTTCTGTGACGCATGCAATGTTGATGTCTTTTGTCTGGAGTATGTGTGTGAGTTCAGTCGTTTTGTGTGTGATGCTGTTCGCGTTCCAGTTGAGTAGTGTAAAGTCTCTGTCTAGCGTGCTGCTGTTCTGTTGCCCTCGATACTGGACACTTTTTGGTCGAGGCGAGTCAGCAGGGTCATTATTGAGTGAAGGATTGTCTCGGTGATCGGGGGTGTGTTGAGCAGAGGAGTCGGGGGAGGAGCTCCTATTCGGTGTTGTTGAGAGGATGCCACATTCGCGTATGACATCCCCGGGCGAATGATGTTCGAGCCTTAGGCTGTTATCCAAGGGGTGGCTCTCCCAAAAGGGGGGGAGGAGGGGTAGTGCTTTTTTTTGGAGCGTGAACTCCTTTTTGGGGGATTTTTGGACAACCCCGGTAGAAGGCGCGGTGCTCACCATTGCAATTCGCACAGCGAGGGGTGACTTGGTCCTTTGTTTTTTTTGGACAGGTTGCGGTAGCGTGGTTTAAACTGCAGAAACCACAGAAGAAGGCGGCGTGGAAGTAGGCTCCCGTTTGATTGAACTTTTGGCAGCGACGGCACTATGAAATGTCGTTTGACTTGCGCTTCTGTTCTACTCTGACAGAAATGCCCCTGAGAGACCTGATGTTGTAGATGTCGTGGGATCTGACATCTGACGCATCAAGGTACACAGTGACTAATGACCAGGGTTGGTCACCTTTGGTCATGCGATAGACACGACGGGCGGATGGTACTTTTTCCTGGATCATCACCTCCAGAATTTCTGCATCCGTGTAGCCGATGTTGACTCTACGGATGACGACTATCATTTCACGGTCCTCGTGAAGCTGATGGGTGGTGAATTCGACCTTTTTCTCGTTAAGGTCGTGGATGATACGTCGAAAGCCGTCGACATTGTCGGGGTACACGCGTGTACCTTCGGAGGTCGTAATAACGCGGCGAACAGGGATATTCTCCGCGATGAGGGCTTTATTAATCTTGAACCATAATTTTAAGATTGTGATCGGTGGAGGTGCCTTCTTTTTGGGGGCGCTGTTGGTTTCCTCCGAGTCATGTTGAGCTTGGTCCTCAAGATGACCATCGAAGGCGTTTTTCCCTGTCTGGGGATAGAGTGGTCGCACTTGATTTGGGGATTTCTCTATCTCCATATCAAAGAGAGTGTCTGCGGAATCGTCCGCGTTGAGGTCGAGCGTGCGCCGTTTTTTTGGGGGTGGCTTTACATTTGGGGAATTGGCCGAGTTGTTGTTTACCTTATTTGGTAGCGGGGGGAATTTCTGGGCTTCCAGAGAGGAAGAGTTAAGGAAATTTAAGGGGTCACGATTTAGAGGTGACGGTACTACAAGACCCGGGCCTTTTGGTGGCGGAGTTTTCGCTGTGCGCGGTGACTTTGCAGAGAGTGCTACAATAGTCGCGTCTTTCTCCTCTTTGAAGAGTTTTAAAGAATTAATCAGCTGGATGGAATTTTCCAGCTGAACTGAGTACTCACTCACTATTTTCTCCAAGTACTCGATCCGTTCTTTTTGGCTCGCGAGTTCCTTGGCGATTTCGAGCGGTATTGTTGTGGCCCGAGAGAGCGGGCTGCGCTTCCGCTGGAGGTTGCGTCGGTTGACGCGGGGATCTCGGCTACCAAGCTCGAGGGATTGCTGGTCCACTGGCCAGCTATGTGTCAGGACTGACATTCAAGGGAGCTGTGCACTTATATCATTTGCACTGGCACTTGCACGATCACTTGCACTGTTAAACGCTAACATTTCGGAAGATGAGTCCGATTCTTCTAACAGCGCGTCAAAAGAGTTAGTCACACTGACTTGAAATTGTGGATTATTCACAGTGCTCATTTTTTGGCCGTGCCCTAGTGAAAGGCTAGCCAATTGGGCTACCCCTGAGGGTGGCGTGTACGCGGGTGTAGAATTTAGCGGAAACACAGTCGCGCGGCGTAACTAAGTCGCATTGACGGAAAGAGAAAGAGGTAGCCCTGAAAAGGGCCGTTTAGAGAGAACTCAAATCTGAATAAGAGCGATGCATCACGGGCGTGCGCAGGAAGCGTGCGTTTGGTACGAGCGCTTGAGCGAGACTGAAAAATAGTGTTCGGCTTTACATAGTCGTTTAGTTGACAAATCGTCTCCAGAAATCGTAGTAAAAATGTATTTGTTGGCAAGGTAATTTAAACTTAGATGGCCCTTCAAAGAACCGATGAGACTGATGGTATAGTAGAAAACGTAAATACTTCAATAATGACCCTGAAAAGGGCCAGTGGTGAAACTTGCAGCTATTCCTTATTATTATTCTTGATGATGAAGAGCCAGCTGCGGGTAGCTTTACTCTTATCCTTCGAGTCTCTGTGAACGGATACCGTACTAGAGGGAGGTACGACGCTGACCTAAGAATATCTCGTCTTCGGGTCGTTCCCCGGATAACCAACCGTTCATCGTTAGTCAGGAAAGAGGGCCTGGAGATTACTTTCTCTGTAGGTATACCGTTGGGACGACCACTAAGAAGGAGGCCGTTGTGGCTGCCCGTACTCTTCAGGGTTATCTTCCCTGGCTTGCATTTGAAGTAGAAAATATCTGACGACACCAGGTCAGATGGTTAAACGGCCTTAAAGCTCTGAAGTGTTGGTGAAGGTTGTGCTCTGGCTATACACGTCTCCTAGTATCCCACCGGAGATGTTGACGTCCCGAACGCCTATTTTACTGTGGCACTCGGTTATTTTGGCGATCCGGGGTATAACCCGATTAATTTTGCTTGCCCGTGAAAAAAGAATGCCCAGTTGCACGATGAACTACTCTGCTCTTGGTGTAGTGCTGATGATCGACTACAGTAATTTTTAACTTTATGGGGCATCTTATAACCACTCTTCACTATCTTTGATTTTGGGTGGCTTCAATTTTACCTTGACGCCACCTAGCGGACCCTTCTTGAACTAAAGTGCAAAGCTAGCTTGTTTTAGCAAAACTTTGAGATTATTTATTGCTATTGTTATAAACTTTTTCAAGAAAAAAACTATGCGAAAACCATCTCGGAATCATCAAGAATCAGTATGCAAAATTTTAGCAAAATCGGTTTAGTAGTTTTCGTGGTTTGCGATTATAACGGTTTTAGCGACTTTGCTTTATATATTAGTAAGAAGAAGGAAATATCTTAAGCAACTTATCTTAAGTAACCTGATACGTTGGCTTGTCTACATATTTTTTTTATTGTATATACACAAATAAACAAGCATCCTAATAGTCACTTGTCCGCACTTGTGCGCTTACACGCTAAATTATTATTTAAAGCACCAATAATTGTCAAATATATCTAATTTATGTTACTAAACATACTTGCACGCCTTTTTTAATAATAGAATCAACAATAAATAAAGTCTGCATATGTTAATTGGAAGTAATTTGACGTACTAGAGTGAGCTGTTTTCGATATTAAAATTAATAATCTTTAACCAAAGTAGGCAATCCCTCGTTTTCTGATGCTTTCGAATGCGAGTATTTCTTAATTCAATTTTTTTTAAGTAGGAAAATTTCTTTCGAAACAACAATTTATGCGCCACTTTAACAAAATTCTAGATGTAATCTTATATTGTTATGAAGCAAACAGATGATTTCATAATTCAACATTACTGTGCTTTTAGCGAAGATTCTATAATTAAGGAGGAATGTTATTTATGTAGAAAATCCGTTTACATCAAACAATTTTGAATTATTCTTAAATGTAATTGTCAAAACCATTGAGTTGTCATGGATGAGCTGATAACTATATATTGAACGTATTGTAATTTTATGCCCATAGTATGTATCAGTCGGATAACTTACTAAGATATATCATTGCTTGCAGATTTCGTGGTCTTGAATTCGACCTTTAATGCCAATTTTTTTCATCAGTTTACTTTTTTTTTTCTTAATTAATGCAGTCAAACACAATAATGTTTCTTGATATTTCATTATTTACCTCTGAACTATTATTTATCTTCAAGGGAAATATTGATTGCACGGTTTCATTGTAAAAAAGTATTCAATTATTATTTTTTAAAAATTTTCCGTCGTCTGAAATTAAACTTTTTGTTGATAAAATAAGCAAAGTAATTAATTTTGTGCTTTTAACTTTTTTGTTAAGGTTTGTTTTTGTTCTGTACTTTTTTGCATGTTGTTATTTATTATTGATGATAGTGTATCTTGCTTCCTTCACAAGATATGGCATATTTTCAAATATTCTGAGGTAAAGCAATAATGATGACCTTTAAATAAATAATTGTTCATTGTATTTAAATTTTTATGTATGCATTATAGTGTGCACGTGTAATTTTTTATCAAACGTGCCATATTGTTAAAATTTTCTCTTCCAATTCCATAAAAATGTGATTATAATAAAGTACAATCATCATTCAACAACGTCTATGTGTACTATATCCTGATAAGTTATTCTTTGACATATATTGATGTATCTATGTGTGTGTGTTTGTGTGCGTATGTACACTAGTCAAACTCCACCTCCTTGTTTGCATCTTATTCCAAAAACAATTAATTTAAACTTATATGATAACACTGAAGAATTTGCATTCTAGAAACATGTGATTAATTGAATATTATTTTCAGTTAGATGATACTACAGAGAAATTGAAAAACTTATTTTGAATAAAACATTAATCAATCACTTTATTTCTCAAGGTAAAAAACTGTATTATTAGCTTGGACTGACATCGTATAAATATTGCTTCCAAATGATATGACCAGTCATAGAACCTTTCGTTACTCTTTGGACTTAAACAATGTATAAAGACTATTTTTATAGATAAAACTGTAAACAAAACTCCCCGAAGTAAATTCTATGATTTGAGATGAGGCTCCCATGATATCAAAGTAAGCCATAGAAATAGTAGGCATTAGTTTTTGTGATCTGTGTTATACAAACATACACTTTTCAAACAAGTAACTTATTGCAGAGGAAGATTTTTGCAAAGCTATCAAAAAATAGAAATAGCTAAGACAATTATATCGTCATTTTTATGAATATTTTTGGAAATTTTAAAATTCAGTAAACAATTAATATATTGTATACTGTACAAAAAGCAACTTTTTTTAGTTTTAGCATTTGCTACGGCGATTAATCAATCACAAGGATAACATTTTGACAGTGTTGGCTTATAATTGAAAAAAAAATTTTTTTTTTTCACAGACAACTTGATGAAACCTTATTACAATGCAAAACTAAAAATGGTATAGTCAAAATAGAACATAAACCTGTTGCACAAATTAATTAACCAAAAAACAAAGTGTAGATCTCAGTACCCCCGTCAAAAGTGCGACTTCCAACTCAAACGTGATTAAACTCGTTAAAACAGAAACTGAGAAAATGAAAGTACACCTGATTTCAATAGGTCTTTAGAAATCAGAATTAAAATAGTAAAAATTTTATCATTATTATTACATATTCGAGCACGCACGTGCATAAAATACATATACTCATGCATACTATGGAGGCTCATAGACTCTGCCACTGGCCTTATTTCTGCAGGCAGCCTAGACCTGGCTAAATAATACAGCATCTCAGCTATACTCAACCTCTCTCCATCAGGGCCATTCAGTCAGGCTTATAAAAGTTTGCTTCGCAAGTTCAAAGACATCACCAACCTAGAGAGTATCACAGCCTCCCTGTCAAGTATTGCATTGTGACAACTGGACCACCAGTGTTTGAGCGACCTCGACGACTTATTGGCTCGCGTCTGGAGGTAGCAAACAAAAAGATCGGTCACCTCCTAAAGCGAGGGATCGTCGGCCCTTCCTCCAGCCAGTGGGCCAGCCCGCTGCACTTAGTACCTATAAACAGGACAGAGGTTGGGGCGTGATAGGAGACTACCGCCGGCTCAATTCCATCACTCAACTGGACCGTTACTTCTACCCATTGTCGAGGACATCCTCTAGGAAGCAAGGGGCAAGGTTTTTTCTGTCGTGGATCTGCGCAAAGCATTCTACGAGATTTCCATCGAAGAAGAGGATGCGCCAAAGACGACCATCACCACACCGTTTGGCCTCTTCTGCCTGATGCAAACGGAACTGGAGGGGGGCTATCTGTGGTGGCTTCGAGGACACAGCCAAAGAGACACAAACAAGCGTTTTTCCCACGTACCATTTTTGCTCTACACCAGTTGGCGCCACCGTTCGGCAAGCAAGCCCCAAGCCTTACCGCCACCTTAGCTGGCAGGGCTTTTTTTTCAGTAGTTCAGCTTGAGTTCTTACGGGAGCAGCGTGTGTGCATTTTTTACATCTGTTCGAATAAAGAGGAATAGTTTTTGTTGTAAGAGAAATTGAGCCTCGTTAATTATCTCACTCCTCGTGTTACTCTCCCTTCCTCGAGTAAACACCACATAGTCCCCGGCGATTCGTAAATATGTATTAATACATGTACGAATTGTTGGTCATGTAATGCAGAACGACACAACAATTTTCACCATAATTCTTCGAAAAAAGGTAAATCTATCCAGTTACGTAGGACAAAAACTCCTTTTATTTAAAATTACTATTCGTGTATTTGACATGACATTATACATGTACAATCAATTCTTGTTGAAATCATTGCATCCGACAAGTTAATTTTTTTTATTCAATTTTAGCTTCCATAACAGTAAAATAATTTACTTTTCTTATTTGATTAAGATTAAGAAAAACAATAGACATACAGCTATTTTCCATCGTAAAGTTGTAAAATTTTTCATTCAATTCGTTTTCTACGATTATTTATAATTTAATATTAAAATTTACCGGTGTTTATAACTAATTTCTACTAATCTTAGAATTTCTAATAAGAATATAGGTTTTAGTCACAAGAAATTATTCTTATAATACATGATAGTGAATAGAAAAGAAATCAAATTATAGGTATAGGATATGGCTTTGCCTCTAAGATATGACTTATTATTTTTAGAATAATTACGATTGTTTCTATGAATTCGTGTAGTATATATTTTTGGACCTTAATAATTATTATCTGTACGTGACAGTATTGTTTATCTATCTGTCTTTCCTTTTGAGATATAACTGTTTTTCAAATTTTAAAAAGTCATGTTGTAACAAAAATTTTTCAAAGATTTTGGCAATGTTCATACTAATTTTTGAAATACGGCATAGAAATTCAAATTTTTTTTGGTAATTTTTTTTAAGATACAGTCGAAAAAGAAAATAATTGAGATTATGTCTGTGTATAGTCCAAGCAACAGTATGACACCCGTAGTATAGTACTGTCCAGTACTCGTACTTTATCCATTCTAAGTCAGATTGACTTTTGACTGGTATTTCTGATAAACTTAACATGAAATACATTCATGCCTTTCTATGTCAAAAGTATATGAAAATGTTGGGACAAAAGTCAATATTACTTCGTTTGATTTTGTTAAAGTACGAGTACTGGACGTATTATACTACGAATTTCATACAAAATGTACGTTGTGCCAAAAAAAAAGAAAAAACCTGACCCTTTTTAAGTTGGGATTTCAGAACTTTTTAAGGCTACAGATTTATTAAGAAGAATACTATTCACTACCAGTGTATGCAGGCTTTACAAATTCCTTACAAAATATGAGCTCAACACATCAAACATACCTAAAATTTTAGTTTTGTTCAAAACGGCTTTTATAGGGATATCATATTTTTTCAGGATTATATCATTTTTTTAACATTTATTTTTAAAAACTTAATAACAATGATAACATAAGGTGTCGCTTATGTTACAAAGTACTGGATAGAACCGAAGTTTGTACAACATATCTTCGGTGATTCACAATGGTTCTACTAAATTTCTACTTGAAGTTGCTCATATGATGATGTTTTGAATATATGATTGTGTGCAGGGATTTTTTTGAAAAAATTGTTCAAAAATTCACGGAACGAAAAAAATTTTTTGAAAAAATACAGTTTTAGAATTGTTATCTGTGATGTTTTTTTCTTTTTCTTTCTTTTATTAAACTACTTAATTGTATAATTCTCAGCAACTTTTGCTTTAAGCTCATTACATTAATTAACTAACTCTGCAACAAAATTTTAAGATGAAATACCGAATGAAAATTCTTTATTTTACTACTACTTAAAAAATTGATTATGAATATATGATTATTAACTACCCAAATTGCTGAGGTAAATGAGGCTTAGGTTTACGGTTTGTTATTCAGAGCACTCCGGGAAATAATAAGAGTTTTCCATCTTACCGATCAGATTTTGTGGATATTATTGCAGATATGTTACACGATTTATTGTCAATAGCTGAAGTACTAAAACAATTATAGAATTTATTGCTGGTAATTAGTTTATTCATACAAACCCTAATTGAGATACTGACATTAAGGTGTTCACGTTTGAGGTACACGAAATTCAGGGTTCAGATAATAGGATATTGATGTATTTTAGACATTCAAATTTTTATCCATATTTAAAATTTGCCGCCGAGTAGGTATCCCATCTAAACAACGCTACGTCTTGTCTGTCGTTGTTTAAAATGGTTGGGTACATAAGTGCATACATACACATACGACTTTGATTTACCACATATATTTTATTTTTCGTATTATTGATAGTATATGGGACAATTTTACTGTGAGCAAGTCATCTATCCAACCCCCCTTTTTTGAGGCACCGTAGTTATTTACTATTATCTACAAATCTGCATGCCACGGTAAAAGGCATTATACCAGCTGCCTACTTATATTATATCCTATAGTGATTAGGTCATATAAAAAACAGTTACCCGGGAGGAAGTGATAAAGCAGAGTCTTGAACTTGAGCCCTTCAGGGCATCCGAGGTGGAAACTAAGCTCTCCCCATCTTAGCTATTGAGAATTTCCAATGCTGCGTGCTGTCTACTATGCAATTAGGAAGTACCTGCAGTCGATATCACACTGTTGGTAGCTTTGTTTGATTTTAAGAACATGCATATTCCAATTATACACAGGAAAAATTTGACTTGTAGTTAACTTAACGATAATACCACTTTTCGTAAAGGCTGAGTCAGAAAAAATTTTCGAAATCAATTTGAGCATTTTTAGATGTTTACGCCTCGTTTTCGTTATTATAACGACCTTCCGATCTATATATTGTGGTAAAGTTGTGGAGTAGGATTAAAGAGACTAAATTAAATGAAAATACATCAGGCATACCGGAAAAATTACTTATTTTTCGATATTTGAGTATGCAAATCTGAAGTAAATCGTAGCGTGGTCGCCAAGGCTTCTGTTCTTTTCTGTTATTTATGGATAGTCTTGGTTCTCTCACTCTGAGACACCGATATGCCATATAATACCCCAAGGCTTCGCCTGCTTTCTCAAACTTACCTCTTCAGGCTCTTACGTGACTTGATACATACGTCTACTTTGCCTCTAGTATAGGTATAGTTGTTGTTTTTCTCTTCCTTTCTGTTTTCTTCATATCTATACCTCAGATTAAGCAAACGCATCGGTTTAGTGTTTAGTCGTAGCATAGAAACATACATACTAACATATCTATAATGTATATATATAGTAGCAGCGTGAGGAGAAGGGAGCGCGCGGCGTAAATGTGAAAGAGAGTGAGAGAGAGAGAAACAGAACGGTGGACAGTAGAGTGGCTTAGGCTGCGAGAGAGAGAGAGAGAGATGAATTGGAAGGGAGTGTGGAAGAGAGGAGATTGAGCAGAGGGCTTAGGCCGCAGAGTGGATGGCTACGTTTTTCCGTAACGCATTTTCCCTTACACGGCTGTTCACAGCCCAACATAAGATGTTTTACTTTAAAATTATTATCTAAAGTATCAATTTGTAACAAGTTATCAAAAGTTGGATACAGATAAGTCAAATTTTTTGCAATTGTGAAAAGCTATTAGCGATGACCACAACGTTTAGTATTATTATATCAAAATGATAAAATTTCAACACTTTATGTGGATGTAACATCTCTTACAAGACATATGTGTACAAATAAAAAATATTTCTACAACTTTTTTTTTTTTTAATTTACCGCACTAAACACCTTATGAGCTAAAACACTCTCAAATCATACTTTTAAAACAATTGACATAGCAAATAAATTCTGTACATTAATTTAAAAAAAAATATTATAATTATTTGAAACTATAAATTTGATCCAACTGCATTATTAGCAGTATAGAAATAATGTGTTTTATCCCCGTGGGCTACAAAAACCGATTAGAGTGACCGTGAGGGGTCTTTTAAGTAATTTGAAAGTCGTTATGGGGCTCTATTTAAAACTGAGCCTAGAAAAATAAACAAAGAAACAAAGCAAATTTTTCCTCATTTTAGGGACTCTAGGTCAACCATGAATGTATTAGTTTGGCTGTGGGGGGACATTATGGTAAGTCCCAGTAAATCTTACTAACATACGAAGTAAAGTTGCAAAAACCGTTGTAATCGCTAACTACGAAGAATACTCACCCGATTTTGTTTAAATTTTGCATACTGTTTCTTGATACTTCCTAGGTGGTTTTAGTATAGTTTTTATATTGAAAAAATTTTTAACAATAGGTAGCGTCGAGATTCAGTACAAGCTACTTGCAATTAAAGATAGTGAAGAGTGGTTAGAATATGCCCTAGCAAATTGTTGTTTACCGTAGTCGTTCATCGGCAATGTATGAAGCATAGAGCTGGGAGTCGTACAGCTTGGTACCCTGGCTGCTGACTACACTGCTCTATAATGGACAAGGCTAAATAAAGCTGGCTACTACTTAACCAAGTCAGTTATTCACTGGTAGACGTCACGAGTAGAGTTGTTCGCTGTAAGACTGGAAACCCCATCAACCGATGACCCTACATTACTCTCTGAACTTAAAGCATTCAACCAGGAATCGCCGATCATCTCTGAGATCTACGCTGGGCCAACCTAAAAGATATGAAGGAAAAATAAACTTTAGCAAACGGGGCAGTATCCAACAGACAAGCCTCTTAAACCAATCTTTCCACCTATGGTTACCAAAACAACGAAGTCTGCAAAAAAAGAAGACGCTTTACGTTACCAACGTCTCTGGCGTAATACCAGGATAGGTTAGAAAAGAGATCTACAATTATCTCCCACGCTTCAGACGAAGTTTTTCTCCCGATTAGTCTGGTGTTACAACAGCAGGCCAGAGAAGATTAACCTAAGGTATCCAGGCAGTCACGTTTGCTGGAAACTTCAGCCCACCGGTCCTTTTCAGGGCCATCGGACGTCAAACTACCTTGCCAATAAATATTTTACAACTCAACTACGTTAAGGGTTCAAAAACGTTTGAACCATGCCTAAAGTCGTAAGAGGGCGAATTAGAAACTTCAATTCATCGAGATTAAAACAGCAGCATCTAAATCGACATAGAAATAATCCATTAAGTGAGAAATCAACTTTTTATTATAAATCTTACAGTAACCACTTAAGTCTTCCAGATTTTTAAATTTGTAGAATGATATGTATTTGTATTTATTGTTGCGATAAAAAATGAAGAGACTAAGCTCCAGGACCTTGATACTCTGGTAATAAAGTTGTGAGATCAGAAATAAATTTGTCTTAATTAAACGATTTTTGTCAGTTTTCAATCCTTATAGTTTTAACAAATAGACCTTTTCATTCATTATTACTTGAGAAAGTGCAAATCAACGGTCCCTTAGGGCCAACAGTTATCTTATGGCGTAATGAACGTACAGTATTTTTAGCTTACATTTTTTCACTTTTAAAAGCTTATTATTTGACCAAATAAACTGCATGAATTCTGAACAAAAAACTTCATGTCAGAAGACCGTGCCACTCTCAATGGAAGAAAAAGCCACTCGCTCCTCTGGCTTCATTCATTATTACTTGAGAAAGTGTAATTCAACGATCCTTTAGGGCCAACAATTATCTTATGGCGTAACGAACGCACGGTACTTTTCAGCAAAATTATGTTTTTCCCTTTTTACAGCTTATTATTTGATCAAAGAAACTGCATCAATTCTGAACAAAAACCTTTTTAATAAGAAGTTTTTTTCTGAGAAGTGTCAGGAATAAATGTAAAATTTTTAACTGGGACTTGGTTAATGGCCGCGCGAGTGAGTGGTTGCGTCCGAGAGAAGCTCTGTGGCAATCGATCTGTATCGTATGTTTTTAAGCATTCTTTATTATTGTTAACGGTGTGATTTTGAGTGAGTTATAAGAATAGATTGGATCATGCAGGTAGTTTTTGTGGAAACCGTGCGCTTCGGTTATTTTTAAGCGAAAAGGTGTAGGTGTGTGTTTTATAGGTTAGGGCGTGCGGCGCGGCAAGATGCGGCCCGCTTGTGTGCGTTTTAGACGAAGTATAGGAATGGATTTTTTCCTATACGGAAGACAATATGTCAGGGAGAAGCGGTGAGAAAGTTGATAAGAAGGCGATGGACATTAAGAAGAAGGGTGAGAAAAGCGAGGACAGTGCGAAAGAGAGAAGTGTGGTGGTGGAGGTGTGTGCGGGGGGGAAGGCGGTGGTGAAAGGTATAGGGGAAACGAAGCGAAACAAAGCAAGCGTGACTACGAATAGGCAGCCAGCTATAACGGATAGCTTTGCGAGAACGGTGAAATTCGACAAGAGAGAGAGAGTGTTGGAATGCGGGGGCTGTGAATTGTTGAGGGAGGAGGTGTGTGAATTAAAAGATTGTTTGAATAAAGAAAGGGAGGCGTTTAACAAAGTGAGAGATAGTATGATAGAAAGAATGGAGGTAGAGCTGAAAAAGATAAGGCAGGAAAATGTTGTGTGTGAGAAAAACAAAGTTGAAATTAAGGCGATAGAAGTTGATTTGTCTGAAAGAATCGAGAAATTGGAGAATGGGTGGCAGGATTTCAGGGCTAAAGTCAAAGCTACGATGGATAATTTTGAGAAAAAGGTCGATAAAGTAGGTAGCATCGAGGAGGCATTGAGGGCGGAGGAGAGGGAAGGCAGTAAAACGAGTAGTAGTGTTGCTTCGGGACAATCGGGAGGGTCGATATCTAACGATGGGAGATCGCTGGCCGGTAGGAGCTGTTTCTCAGATTTTGAAGTAAGCGCGATGAAAAGATTAGTCAAATGGCAGGATGAGATGTCGAGACAAGCAAACTTAGTCCTTAGAGGCTTGTCTCTGCACGGTGAGTGGCGAGTTGGGATGAATGTGTTTTTAAAAGAAAAATTGTATGTTGATGTGGATGTAGAGCATGTGAGAAAGAGTGGAAGTGTGTTCGTAGTAAGGTTTAGCAAGAAGGAGGATAGGGATTTAGTTTGGCAAAATAAGCATAAGATAAGGGGCTCGAAATTTTACAAAGAGAATGATTTAAGCTATGAAGAGAGAAAGAGGCAGGAGTTGCTGGGGAAGTGGGTAAAGAGTAAAAAGGAGATAGGTTATCAAATAAAAAGTAGCATGGGTGGTTTTTGGCTAAATGACAAATGGTTTCAGTGGTTAGGTGAAGAAGCAGCAGAGAAAGTATGCGTGAGAATAGGGCGTGCGAGGAACGGCAACGGCGATAAAAGCGGTGAACAGAAGACAAGGGGGAATGTGGAAGGGGAAGAGAGTGCAGGGCGACAGCAGAAGAAGAAAAGTAACTTGAAGAAAAGTAATTTTTTGGTAGGGCCCGGAAAAAGTGTGTTGGACGCTGTGCGGAAGAGGAAAGGTAATGCATGTAAGAACGTAATACGTTATAATAATTGTAAAAGTTCTAGAAATTTCATTTTTTGGAACTGCGCGGGAATTTTAAATAAAGATAGAGATTTTTGGAACTTCGTTGAGAAATATGATTTTATAAGCTTATGCGAAACATGGTTAGAAAATAAAAGTTGGTTAAATTTAGAAAGAAAACTGTCAAAAAACTTTATTTGGAAATCTATAGATGCGGTAAGAGAAAATAAAAAGGGTAGAGCGAAAGGCGGATTTTTGTTGGGTATTAGAAAAAATTGGTTAAAAAATGGAAATGGTTTGAATGTAAAAGTTGAAAAAAATATTGTGATAAGTAGTTTTATAAACGATAATAAGGTTGTAAATGTATGGTCGGTGTACAATTCCGGTAATCTAAAGGAGGTGGTCGAATTTTTAGAGGCTTATGAATTTGTTAAGGGGGAGAAGGTAATTATTGGGGGGGATTTTAATATCAGAACGGGAGGGCTAGGTAGTTTTGTGGAAGGGGAGTCGGGTGAACTTAAAGGAAGGAAAAGCAAAGATGCAGGGATTGGAAATGAAGGTAGGCATTTGATAGAGGTAGTGGAAAATAAAGGGTTTTATATTTTAAACGGGTGGCATGAGGGAGATGAGGAAGGTGAGTTTACATACACAGGGCCGAGAGGAAGTACAGTAATTGATTACGTGATAGTTAATTGTTTTGCTTTGGACTGGGTTAATAAATTTGATATAAAGGGAAGGGTGGATGCGGATCACTTGCCCCTCTGCCTCGAAGTACACGATGCTGAAAGTAGAGCGGAGCAGGAGTGCGGAGCGCAAATGAAAAAAAAGGTTTGTTCATGGTCGGAAGAAGATACAGCGAAATTCCAGCAGGCGGCAGAAGATTTGTGCGAAGAATGCATAGTAACGGAGAAGGATTCCGTACAGAAAATTTGGGATGGAATCAAGAGTATAGTAGACAGATCTGTTACAAAAAAGGAGATCAAGTACAAGGTATGGAGGTTAGGCGAAAGAAAGTGGTGGGATAGTGCATGTAGGAAGAGGAAAAGAAAAGTAAAGAGGGCGTATTATAAATGGAGAAAAAATTTGGTAGGAAAAGTAGTATATTTGAAAGAGAGAAGGGAATGGAGGAAGATGTGTGAAGATAAGGCAGCTAACCTTAAGGAGATGGAAGCAGCACAACTTAGGAGCATCAAGCACGAAAAAGATGTGTGGAAGTTCTTAGGCGCTGGTAAAAAGAAAAATTTTGTTGAGAATGACATTTCAATGGATGCATGGAAGGAATATTTTAGAGTTCTCATTGAGGGTAGCTGTGAGAGAATGGTGGGAGCAAGAAGGAAATTGGAGGCAGAGGATACTGAAAGTCTAATGGAGGAGGAGGTAATAATGGCGATTAATTTGTTAAAAAAAAGGAAGGCAGCTGGTTGCGATGATATTTCGAATGAAGTCTGGAAACACGGTGGACCAAAATTATCCAAAAGATTGATGTTTATGTTAAAGAAGATATGGGCGGGAGAAGGTTTGCCAGAAGATTGGAAGTTGGCGGTAGTGGTCCCGCTTTACAAGAAAGGTGACGTCAACGAGGAAAAAAATTATAGTGGGATCTCCTTGCTGCCGACCTCATATAAGGTGTACACAGAAGTATTGAGGTGTAGACTGCTGAGGGAGGTGGAGGCGAAAGGAATTCTCCCGGAAGGGCAGGCCGGATTTCGTAAGGGGAGGTCTACTATGGATAACATTTATATCCTGAATCATGTGGTTCAAACGGCAAGGTCTAAGAAAGAAAAAGTTTTTGCAAGCTTCGTGGATCTAACTGCGGCTTTTGATACGGTTAATAGAGAGAGGCTATGGGAGGTGATGAAGGAGGAAGGCATAAGCAAAGGTTTAATTGAAAGAGTGAAAGAACTATATGAAGAAACGATGGTTACGGTAAAAGTGAACAATACGTACTCCGACAAATTTTGGAGTACGAAAGGTGTGAGGCAGGGGTGCGTGCTGAGCCCGATCCTGTTTTGCATTTATATAGCTGCTTTAGAAAAAGAATATAAAAATAGGAATGTAGGTAGGGTAGTTATTGGAGGAATAAGGGTATGGTCGTTAGCTTATGCGGACGATCTAGTCCTACTAGCATTAAACAGGGAGGCAATGTTAGATATGTTGGGGGTATTAAAGAGGTTTTTGGAAGGCAGAGATCTGATTCTAAGCGTAGTAAAGACAAAAATTCTAGTGTTTAATAAGGGCAGGAACAGTAGGAAAGAAAAATGGCTGTACAAGGGAGAGGAGATGGAGGAGGTTAAATCCGTTAAATATTTAGGTTTTATCTTTAATAGGGAAGCGAATTTTAAAGATCATATAGAGGAGCTTAAAAAAAAGGGGATTATTGCGGCGAAAAGAGTGTGGGGACTGGGGGAAAGAAGGTGTAAAAATGATTTCAGGAGAAGGAAGATGTTGTTTAATTATTTAGTTAGAAGTGTTATGTCATATGGGGCGGAGATCTGGGGTTTTGAGGAGAAAAAGGAATTGGAGAAAATACAGCTGGATTATTTTAGATGGGTATTGACGCTGGATTTTTGTACACCGAGATACATAGTCTATAGGGAAACCGGCATAGATAAACTATGTGATGCGTGGCGGGTGAGAGCGTTAAAATTTGAACGGAAAATACAAAGTCTAGAGGAGAATAGGTTATTGAAGGTGTGTAGAAGTGAGAAAGAGGAATGGAATGAGTGTGATTTATATAGTGCGGAAAGAAAAAAATTTTGTAACTACGTAGGTCTAAGCACAATGATGGTTAACCAAGGATTAAACTCTGATAGGGATATTATTGCGGAAATCAGTCAAAGGATGAAAGATATAGAAAGGCAGGTATTGGATAGTAAAATTAGGGAATCTAGATATAATACTAGATACGCGAGTATCATACCCAAAGAAGTACCAAAGTACCTGACTAGATGTAGAAAAGAAAGTGAGATTAGTATAATTGCGAAGATAAGGTGTGGTAATTTTGATGCGAGGAATAAATATTGGTTAAAAGCGGAAGACAGGTTATGTATGCTATGCAAAAGAGACTCAGGTACATTGTATCATATCATAAATAGGTGTGAGGTGTGTATGAATTGATATGAAAACAGAGCGGAAATAAAAAGAATGATCAATAAATATGTTACTAGCGAGCTCGGAATAAATGAGGTAATTAAACTGTTCATCAGGTATGAGAAGGAATGTAAAAAAGGAGAGCGAACGGTATGATTTTGTTAGCGAGGATTGCGATGAAAATTAGCCACAGAGCTGGGTATGTGAGGTATGTTTGTATGATTTTATCTGGGACATGTGAGTATTTTATTGTAAGATGTGGATGGAATGTGTGGGATCGGATAAGTTATTTATTTTCTTTGTAAACCAAGTCCTTTTTCTGGGCCAATAGGCTGATCAATAAATAAATAAATAATATGTAAAATTTTTAACTGAAAACGTTTTACATAACGTGTCAATACACTGCATTGTTCCATTTTGTGAATCTTGGGTGATGCTGAGATGAATGGGGCCGTTTGTTACTACATATATTATATACACTACATGCACTAGTGGGGCTTAACCTTCTGCGCGATTTGCATGCCAAACACCTGATGGCTTTTAAATTTTACAAAGAAGCACGCAAACTAACCTCATTATTATAGTATAAGTGAGAATGTTGAGTGTAATAGATTAAAAAAACGTTACATAAAGATGCTTAAGAAAAAAATACATCAAGTCCAGAACAATCATTTTGTCCAACTAAGCCAAGACCTTAGATGGCTGGTGATGTTTTAAGTTGCCATTTATTCATCATATACATGTGTTCTTACTTTTAACGGATAGAGGCTTTTATTGATTAGATGGTATTATAAGATGAGCATGACATATTTTAACCAAATTTTTACCTTCTCCTTTGTCACAATACATTTCAGTGCAGAGAGTCGCTATGAATTCTAAGTTTGCCCTACTCATCCATTGTATTTTGCAGCATTCGTTTTTTTACTAGTTTCTTATAACTTCCTAAGCCAATTGAGTTGCATGTATGTACTGTAAATATCAAATTGCTGGTAAGCACGAGATAACATTCTTTGAAGACATTAAAAAAAATGTTTTTTTTCTCCAAAAATATATGAACTACTTGCTCTCTAAAAGATTATTCCAGTCAATAAAAATTAGATTTTAATTTGTAATTTGCACAAGAACTACTAACAAGTAAGCCAATCAGATAACTACAAATTCATCACACATGCCTTCGTGTCTTCAAAAACAAATAATCACTGAAGCCATGCAAACGCGCCAGATCTTTGAGGATTAGCATATTGGAGTTTTTTTATCATTCAATTCATGATAAACGCCGGCATATAATCACATCAGGTAACTGGAGATAAGCTAGTTAAGATGTTATTTTTTAAGTAACTAAATGAGTGCAGATAAGGTTGTAGGTCAGTGGGTATGAGCTAGTTTTTAATTATAAAATCGAATAAGTAAACACAATTCTAAGAATAGGGCGCAACAGTTTACTGTAGACTGAGCACTCAATATATTAATTTATTTATCAAATAAATAAAAGTGCTAGCAAACCAGCACATCAAGACGCTAAAATTAGGTGCTTAACATATTTATTTAATTATTAGTTATAAATCACGGACAAGCCAACATATACTGTAACTGAGGACTAGGCTCTTAAGATATTTATTTATGAAATGAATAAAAGCATGGTTAAGCTAGTACATCCTATTACTAGATATTAGACGGTTAAGACATTTATTAATTGAATAAAAAAAGCGTGGGCAAGCTAGTTCGTAGTGTTTCTAGGTATAAAGTGCTTAAGACTTGTATTTATTAAATAAGTAAAACGTAAATAAGTCAGCACATAGTGTTAGTAGAGACTAGTTTCTGTAGATTCTTTTCAGAACTAATTCCTCTAGTTATTTCATTATTAAATAAATACACAAACAAGATAGTTCATCATATCACTGATATCTTTTTATTACTCAAATAATCAAAAGCGCGAAGAAATTAGCACATCGTGTGACTAGAAATTAAGTACTAAGACACTCATTTAATTGCTAAATGAATAAAAGCACAAACAAGCCATTACAAGTGGGGATTAGGCGCTTAAAATATTTTTTTACATATTAAAGAAATAAAAGCTTGACCAAGCCAGCTATAATGAGGAAAATTCATCCCAGCCGACGCTTAAAGCGCTAAATCCTGGATCGTCCCAAATGTCTCGCACTAAAGAAATTTATACGTTAACTCTCTTCGATTTCTGTTCTGCAATCTGCGCTGCCTAGATCCTCAAACTTAGTCCAATAGAAAATTTCGTGATAAGTTACTTATCATAAACGTCAAAACGTTAATACATAATTGTCTAACCGAAACGAAAACAACAAACAATAACTCAATGTTGAAAATGACGCTGCCTAATCGCGTTTTTGTGATATTCACATATAGGCGCACTCTGAGAGGGTAACAAAATATGGGTGGGGATTTCTCTCTCTCTCTCTCTCTCTCTCTCTCTCTCTGCACTACACTGTTATGTACTTTACTTATCTCGTGCACTCGTACGACTCACGTTCCATGAACTTGGTGGTCTCTTTCTCTAGCACACACTTCAAAAATATCGCACTACCTGGCATTTCCGCACATTATGTCATAATTCTGTACTCACCCTCACTCTTACTACTCTTTTCCGCAAATTTTCTTACTGTTCTTTGATGCTCATACCTAAACTCTAACCATGTCCCTGTAGCTTCCCGAGCTTCTTCTCTTCTGGGATCTCGTCAATGTCGATCTCAAAGCTGGACTCCTCGTGGGACGGGTGACTCCTGGTATCTCACCGATAGTTTCTTGGGTGATACTTAAACACGAGAAGCTACGTGGGGAAAAAAACAATCGAAGTGGCTTGCATCAAAGTCTCAACAGTACGCATACTAAATCGGTAATATCTGTATTACTGATTTGATGAGCAAAGGATTCCATCACACAGTGCATAGTGCTGCTGGAGATTAGGCTCGCAAAATATTTATTTATTGAATTAATAAAATCGTAAACAAGCCAGAGTATGGTCTTACTTAGGATTATCTACTTCCAGTTTATTTAATTTATTAATTTAAGACAAGCCTAAGAATCGGGTGCATTAGGTTGTTGGGGGTTAGCTGTTTGGTGTTTTAATGGTCATATATTAAATATTTAAATACAAGTACATGATAAAAGTAAAGTAAAAAACTTTCTATTTAAAAATTTATTATCTTTCGTTGTATTATAAAAAAATTCAACGGTAAATAACCTACATGAGTGCACAATTGAATAAGGCTTGATGACATACAATTCTTTCGTGAACACTTGCATCATACTTTTGAAAAATTTAAAAGCATGCTTTTTACGTTTTGATAAAAAATTAGATGACTTCATGCCTTGAGCTTGCTAATAATACGACTTGATCAGTACTCTACAGACTATCTTGAATTTTTCCACGGTAATCTATGTTCGCGAGGTACCATCTCAAATCTTAGAGTTTTGTTTATAAAACAGTCATTGTCATGAGGTTTAACTCGTTGATTATGATTGCAAAATATAAAGATATTTTCACTTTGTTTGACGGAAGGTTGTGTATACTTTGCAAACCTTAAGAATAAATATCTTGAAAATTTTCACGGCTAGAGGAGTAAATCAGGACATCATTAGAATCAGTGAGCTTCCATTGATCAAAAAATACCTACGACCTCACAACTCCTCCTGTTGGAGCCTCCTTAATAGCATAAAAAAAAATCTTCAGTGCAGTGTGTTATTGGAGATTAGGTATTTAGGTCCAGCGTTTTGAGCTTATGATTTATTTTGTATTTTATGATTTATTTTGTATATTTTGTATTTGTATTATATAAATTACGTATTTTGAGCTTTGCATGGTGTATTTTTGAGCTTCAGATTTTTAACAACACGTAAGTACTAGGCCAATAATTGCTTGCGTACAATCATGCAAGATTTTTTAGCATGATCTTGGCACTCTGCTATCGCCCTTTAATACTACTAGATACTGAATAACTGAAACTATTTCTACCTCTATATAATAATATAGCTTTCTGACATTAATCTGAGTGCACTAGGCAGCAACGAGACTACTGCATACCTCTTAGCTTACCCTATCTTCTAGTGGCTTTATTAACACTAGTTAGACAAAGAGCTTATCTCCTGGGCAATTTGTTCTAGAGTTGATTATCTAGAAAAGAAGTTGTTGCCATAGTTGATGTTTTAGGCAGCTCTTCCTGGTAATGATTTTCAGATAGCGACTAATTATAGCACCTGCTTGAGTATTGGCAAGGATTACCATCATACTTACAGCCATAATGCGAGGTACGTCGTAATCATAGTCAGGGTCAGTTCGAAACTAATAGTGGTCCTACAAACACCTTAAAATCCTACCACTATTATCAAAAATTATTAAATAATGTATAAGTATAAGGTGTAACGCACGAGAATCCAGAACTAAATTAGAAAATATTACATAATTTTCTTATGCAAACTGATATACTATATTACGAGAAACTAAAGCTAGTGATTCTGGCATGAGTTAATTTGGTTTTTTAAAGGGAAGTGGGGATGAAAATAACATGAAAGTAAAAATCATACATGCACTAATTTGGTAACATACGTCTTAATACAAATGCGTAAAGTGCATACTCCTTGCGAAGTAGTTGGTGCACTCGTTCACAAAAACAGTAAGTTACGTATGATAGCATGGCCTTATATTATCATAATTGCAGGTCACAGAGAGAAAAGTGTTGAGTTACTCTATAATTCTCAATCTATAACCAGTGCTCAGTGGCTGATAATTGATTGATGATTGAAGAGACTGTGGAGAAAGTTTTTGCATGAATAGATGCATGTGCGCAAAGTATTATTCAATATGTTACTGTAATTAAATGAAAAATGTCTCTACTGGTATTACTTTCGAAGAAGAGGAGAAAAGACGCGTACAAGAGTACCTAGTAACGACTTTTCCACTTATAGTTCTTACTAACAGTTTGGTTAATTTTTTAAAAATATTTTTTCTGTGAGTTTGTCTTTTTTACTATAGCTTTGTAGGTATTCCGACTACCCTCCACTTTTCAGTTCTTTAGTAATGGATCTATTCCTTATGTTGAGTAAGCTTTTCTAAATGTATTATTTTATGTTTACTGGATCCATATTTTATACATAGCTTGTTTATAGAACAACGATTAATGAAAAAATACGAGAATAGTAGTTCTTAATGTATGTGTTTACGCATATATGTACTTTTATTATTACACAGGATATCTTATAGTACCTGAATAATCAATAGCAATTTTTAATAAAAACATATTTCCGTGTTTATACTGTTATTTACTGCATGAAACCGTCTTTACAAAATATACTTATACTGGTACTGGCCAAAAAACACGGCCATTAAATGTTATAAAAAAAAGAACCCAATGCAATGTGATTTAAGACTTATGTTTGAGCATAGTTGAGGTAAAAAAATAAAAAATTAGTACATTCTTCCATTCTTATTGTTTACAGATGGTACACTATGTGTCAGCATCAGCGCTTACTTCACAAGCCTGCCAAACTTTACGACCAACATCACAAAGCAATTCAGACTCGTTTGGTCATCTATTACGACGAGCTGGTGGAATGGAAAATATTCGTGACTGCTCTGTAAGTCAAAGCTTCACAAGTAAATATAGCAGTTTTTTAAATTGCACACATCATGTTTCTCTAAGCACTTAACAAATCAGTTTCTTATATTTGAAAGTGACGGTCGATAGTTATTTACATAAAATTAAAAAAAAAAAAAATTATTGCAAAATAAGTTTCAACCCTAATTACAATAGTAATCGACAGATATCACGAAATTTTTAGAGTGGGACTAAAAATCAATTATGAAAGAAACTTAAAACGTTCTTTAAAACTAATAGTATAAAAAGTATTTTTTTTATATAACACTCATTTTTTTACTTTGATAGAATTCCTGTGGTGCAAAAATTCAAATCCATCGAACTCTTATCAATCATCCTGAAGTTTTTTCTGTTGGTGTCATCTGGAACAACAAGAATCCCTCTTTCGACCAAATTATGGATGTATTTTTTACAGTAGGTACGTCATTACGCCTCTGTGACGTGTTTCACAACGTTGTAGACACGCGCTGGGCCACATTAACGACACACAATCTCGTTGGAATGATCACCTTCTATGAAAAACATTATTCCACTTTTTTCTTTCACTCAAAGCTGAAAGTGTGGATCAATTTTGACGATGTCACTGTCAAGGCAATTGGACCAAGTTGGAATAATGTTGTGGACAAGTGTCAGCAAGGTCGATATCAGCCAGTATTATTGCTTTACGCGACTCCTTGTGATATTCCAGTCCATACGGAAAACAAACCAAATGCGATGATATCATTTTTCGAAAGCTGTATGGTTGAAAGTTCCAGTAAAAAGTATATGAGTATGGTTGAAAATAATAGCATAAAAAGATCGATAACTCCAAGTCCCGAAAAACCGTCAGTTCAAAGTACACCTAGGCGAGCTATCACACCAGATTCAGACAACCAATTTCATGCGTTACATAGCCAGCAGAAAACACTGGGAGATTATCAGAACTTACGAGACTTTGAATGTAATGAATTAGAGAATAAGGTGAGGATAGTGTTTTACACGAATTTAACTCAAGAAAATTTTACACAGATTTGATTATATACTTTCATAATACATATAGATATTTAATTACTTTACACAACTATATTTATGCTACTTTAGGAAATCAATGATGTCAGCAGTGAGTCAACGTATATAAGTAGAAAAACAGTTGAAAGTATTGTACACCACCAAAAGAAAAGTATTGAGCTAGCCCATAATCTTAGAACAGGTTCCATGCCTCAAGATGGAATTAGCATTCCAGAGCATTTAAATGTACCAAGGTGGCGAGATTCAGGAAACTGGTCAGGAGATCGAAATAGCGCATCGTCAAGTTCTTCAACTACAATGGACAATCCATACTTATTCACTGTAAATAAAATGCAAAAAGACGCTGGTTTATCAAAGAGCCCGATCAACAAATCTGGAGAGCTGTACAGCAACAGTAGTGGACAGCATGATGGTGGTTATGATTCTTATTCATTGTCTTCTACTGACAGCCTTCCACTTCAACAAGGGTTGAAGCATAATTTGCAGGTTCATTATTTGTTTAGTCAGTTATTACTGTTATAAGGTTATTTTCTGTTTGTTTCAAAGTAGTTTTTTTTATGTTAGTTTTAAACTACACCAATTTTTATGTGTTTAAGACAAAAAAAAATTCTTTACATGGCTGAAATGAAAAGTATACCCTTAATTATTTACAGCTTGCACAAATACCAGAAAACGACCAGCAGGTACTAACAGACGATTGTAAGAAATTATGGAAAGAAATGGATGCTCTTATGGAAATAGCGCAAGTTGCAGAGTTAGCTGGTAACCTTGAAAGAGCAGTAATACTGTGTACTGCTGCTGGTAGCAAGGCAAGGGAAGCTATGAATATTCCTTATAGTAACTCAAATACTATTGACTTAGCGCAAAAAAAACATAATTATTGCGTAATGAGAATAAGTTATTTACAGAAAAAAATCAAGCAAGAGCAATTAATATCTTACAATGGAAAAGAAGGTAACAGTTTGTTTACAAGAAGCATTTTTACTTTACTAGTCATAAATTCATACGTATTTTATATTTCATATATTTCAGAGAAGATTGAAAATAGATATTCACGAGAAACTAGTAAGTCTTGTCAGCATTTACGTCAAAGTTCGAGAGACAAAGAAAACTACTCTAGACAAAATAGTCGAGAACTGTTAGTCAATACATCGGGTACAGTAAATAAACTAACAAATAAAAGTATTGAGATCTATGCTACTCTGCCGAAAAAAAAAGCCTTAAAGAGTAAAGTAACATCAGCTAACGTAATTGAAGATGAAGAATATATGTTTAAAGACTATTCCACTCAACGTCCTACTCACAGTCAAGAGCGCAATAAAAATGTAGCAAAGGAATTATTAACTTCTTCATCAAAACCGATATCGAAGTTATTAAAGTCTGAAAAATCTAAAGATATTGTAGAAACTATTAGTTCAAAAAGTTTATCCTCAAGTTCTGTTTCTGTAGGTGACCAAAAACAAGGACGGAAGCAGCATAAAATTAGAAGAAAACTAATGATGGGAGGACTGATCAAACTGAAAAATCGGAGTATGCCAGATCTCAGAAAAGGTCAAGATGAAAAAAATAAGTTAAACTCTGAAGGTTCTTGTAAGATATTATCAAAACAATCTGTTGATGACATAAGTATTGGTCTGAAAGGAAAAAACGCTTTAGCATTAATGAGTGGAAATCTTTCCGAGGGCCATTTAGAGTTCGAGGGTAGTAATAGCGGCAGTAATGAAAGCTCAGGAAATTTTAACTCTGAAAAAAGTCGTATGATGAGTGAGAGTTTCCATAGCAGTTCGGGCAAAAAACTACATCTAGCTAAGGTTCCTCCTCCACCACCGCTTCGGACTACTTCTCAACTAAGCAAGTCCAAAGCTGTGATTAAAGTACATGGCAGTAAGCAAAAGGCAGAGCAATTTCCCTCCCCACTGATCATTAAAGAGACCATTCTAGATCAGTCACAAGCTCAGGTTTGTAATATTTTTGGAATTTTTTCAAAAATTGTATGGATGTAATTTTAATTGTAGTAAATCATTCTTAGCCATCTAATAATGTCTACTTATACTATCGAAGCATTTGTAAATTTTAATAATTTTAAAATTTTAAGTAATTATTTACAGATCAATGGCTTATGCAGTTACACAAATGCTAACCATTCCATGCAAACGGACCATCTAGCTTTAAACTGCTTGAAATATTCTACGGAGGAATGTTCCTTACCATTTGTATCATCTTATGATATTTATCAAAACGATTCCTCGCTGCAAATGCTAAAAAAAAGATATGAAAGCAAAACTCAAGCTCAAGGCGAAAATCTATACGCCAGTGGAATTTTGTATAATCCAACTCTAGTTGTGACTCAAGCTGATGTTCATAATGAACAATGTAGCAATAAGCAAACAACAAGTAATGAAGCACTCATATCTTACTCTGAAAATCAAAGTTTTTCCCATTCAAGACAGCCGAGTGAAGAGCTCCCTCCACCACCATACCCAATTGTCCAATCAGTCACTCACTCTCGGCAAGCAAGTGAAGACTTTCCACCTCCACCACCACTAGTAAAAGATAATAATCATATTCAAATACACAACACTGCTAACTTTCAACAGTTATTACTTCAACAATCAAATAAAAATCAAACTCAGAATAAATTTGAGCAACAACAGTTTACTAATCTTCTGACTCAATTGAAACTGAGTAGAAAACAGTTAAAAGCATTTGAAATATTAGAAAAGCAAAAAAATGATTCGTGCATAAAAGAAAAGAAAATAGTGCAGAATGAAGCTTGGTTGAGAGGCTTGCAAGCTGAACAAGCTCAAAGAAACATTGATAAACAAATCGTCCAAAAGAAAGAAGTTCCAATAGAGACAAATTTTATGCAACAAACTCCTGGAAATTTGAATTTAAAACCTGCTGATTTTAAGATAAAAACAGTAATTAATTCAGATACTGACCAGGATGTTGTTGATTATCTACAAGCATCAGCAACTACTGTAAAAGAAATAGCAGCTCAGTTTGAACGAAAAAATGATGAAAAGTTATTAGAGTATGTATTTCCTAGTTCTCTTGTAACTATTGTGCAAGATCATCTAAACTCTAAAGAATCAGAACATTTAGGACTCTTAAGAAATAAAGTACCTGTCATTAGTAAGTCTAAAAAGGACTGTATAGATAATTCTGTGGATTCAAGTATTCAATTAAAAGAGAGTCAAGGTACATTTACTACTTCACAAAGTACATATCACAATGGCTTCAATTCTACGATACTATCAACATCAATAACGTTACCTCATGACAATGGTTTACCTATTGACTGTCCAGATAATGATATCAGTGAAATGGCTTTGCAGAATACAATTCAAAATACAATCATTTTGCCTAGCAAAGAAGACACAATTCTGCAAAAAAAATCGGTTAGTAAAAAAAAAAGTGTCTCATTTTGCGATCAAGTTGTTCTTGTAGCAACCGAAGATGACGAAAAAGACTCCTACATTCCCAATCCAATTTTAGAAAGAGTTTTGCGTTCTGCAAAAAATAAACCAGAAACAACTCAAGTTTTGCACGAGATCAAAAACCTTAAAGAAGCTAAATTAAACTGTGAAACAACTGCTTCATTGAAGCTCCAACAACACACTTTCCCTTTAAAATGCGACGATAATAGTATACCTGTCACTCTATTCCAAGAAAAATTAGGAAGCATTAGCTCTATCCCTATAAATACAGATCTCACGAATACAAACAAACATCCAATTAAATCATTGTTTCATGATAACAAAAGAATCGATTATTCTCGTAATACTGAAAAAAAAGAAATAGTGAAAGAAACTTATTCAAATGTACTTCAATTTGCACAAATCCCCTTAACTAGATCATCTCCATTTCAACAACAAATCCGTAACTCACAAAATAATCATCCACTACCACAGCAACAATCACAAATATTAATCCAAAGCCAAAGTAGTTATCCTCAAATTCATATGTTACATCCAAAACACCAAAATATTCAGTTATCTCACATGCAAAAACGAGAAAATCCTTATCCAGTACTGCTAAATTGTCAATATTTAAGTAATAGTCTAGAACAAAAGACCAAGAGTCAAAAAAATACTAATTCCGACCATCAGTTCAAAAAACAAAATAATCAAATGAATAAACAGCCCTTAGGTCAACAGCAACAAAATTTAAGTAATCTACGACTACAAAACTCATCGGCCACTATAACTTCAATTCAAAAGCCACAACATAATATTATGAATATAGATAAAAAATTTCAAAGCCAAAGTTCAAGCCTTTGTACGATGCAACAACAATTACAACAGCAGTATTCGGATATATCAAATGGACTCTGCACAAGTTCTATTCCAGAAAGCTATCCTAAGACTTCTCAACTTTTTAATAAATCTTATCAAACACTCCCTCACCAAAGACTAAATCGAACCCTACCACAAAATCAGCATCCATTTAATAAAGTAGCAAACTGCCAACAGAAATTATCTCAGCAAATGCAACAGCAACAGTTACAACATCAGCAATATCCAGACGATAGCTTAGCAATTGGATATCAACAATGGTTGGAATTTGAAAATATTCAAAAACTATCTCAAAAAATGGTGCAACAGACAGATTTATTATTTCAAGATCAAAATTACGTGAATAATCAAATTTTATTACATCCTAAATGTACAGCACATCATCCGTTGCAACCAGCAAAAAAAATAAAATCAGTTCAACCAATAGAACCGAAAATTTATCTTGCATCAATTAATTCAACTGATTTCCTAATGGTAAATGAAGATACATTAACAAAATCTCCTGCTCAAAGAGTCATATCTTGCAACCTTTGTCGTAAAAAACAAGTATGTGAACCAGCTATTTACTGTACTGACTGTGACTTCTATATGTCACGCTTCCGCCCAACCAATTAGTTTTTTCATCTTTCAAAAGTCTGTTCAGTGGTGTAAAATATTTGTTGTAAAATAGTAAGTACCATAAAATTTAAATCTGTATAAAAAAAACTGTAAATATTATGTTTAAATACACATTCTTTTTCAATTTACTTTTACACGTATCAAAAACTCATGGTTCTAAAAAAGTGTGCAAAAACTGACAATTAAAATAGTTTATATTGTATAAAGCTGATATTTTGTATTTACCACACATTATTTTTATAACTGTAAATACTAGGAAATTTTTGTATTATAATTATTTCACAGAATATTTAATACAACTCTTAATAGTTCTATTTAAATGTAAGTGTTCAAATAGTTTTCTTTGAAATTTTAGATATCATACTTTTTAAGATGCTATTTATGTTGTGCCAACATTTACTACTAATTTTCTTAAGCATACCATATAAGTTTCAGATGATTCTCTTCATGAAAAAAAAGACATTACAATGTAAAACACTAATAATATTAAGTTAATAGTATTCAGAAAATTTCTGTCAAAATATTACCGAAAAATTAAAAACACTTGCGTCTCAAAAGCTCTCATTTCCCACTCACTAACTTCTAAGATAAAATAATATCAGGTTATAGAGAAAAAAATATCATCTAAAAATAAACATCGTTAATGTCTCTTAAGGCACTCCGAATATTATTGAAGTTTTTTACCTGACTGATCGCACGATTTGGATTGGATTTATTGTTTGAAACTTAGAGAATCTACGTCAACTTTTCTTTCTGTGAACAAAAAAACTATTTTTTATATCAATCATGTATTAAAGTAAAAACTTTATAAAAAGTAATACGTTAAAACAACACAACGGATAAGGTCGATTACTTTAATGATATCTGGACGGTCATTACCTAACAAAAGAGTATGACTGAAACTTGTTGGAAAGTTAAAGTTCTTAGTGGTAACGTTATTTCTGTATGTTTCAAAAGTAAATTTTCAAAAATTTTAAGTTGTTATTTGTAACACGTGTCAATAAAAAAAATTAAAGAAAAAGCATGTGACCATGTAGAGACCGAAACTAAAGAGTAGAGTAACTAAAGAGTAACAAGACATTAATTTTACCTTAAATATATGAGTTTATGAACAAACTACTATCAGGCTTCCATTTTGTTTTTTTAATATTTTTCATTGAACCTTATACTCATGCATACAGTCTCATGAAAATAATTAATGTCGTTTCCAAAATTTAGTATTCAACATAACCCCTGCATTCCATGTTCAGAACTTTATTTAAACTCTAAAAAACAACAAAATGAATAATTTCGAAACATGAAAAGGTGTTCCCACAACTATAAATGCCTATATCTTTTGATTTTGAAATATTTTTTATCCCGTTACGTCAAGAAAAATATTAAAATATTAAGGTGGATGTTTAAAGTTTTATACGAGCTGAAATCTTCGTTTAAACACATTAAAACAGTGTCTGAATTGGGATATTAGTTGTGGTATATTAAATCATTTATCATTTAAGTCTAGTTTTTTAATATTTCTTATGGTCAAATAGTAAAAATTTTAAACACAAAGAATAGCTATTGAACATTTGTTGGAACAAAACGAACCTGATCTCTAAAAAGCGTTACTTTTATTTTTTACTACATTTAGTTGCGATTCAATGTATTTTGCGTGGAAATATGTATTAAATTTATGTATTCTACACATCTATTGTATAAATAAATAATTTAATTGTTTTTGTAAAAGTATTTTGTTTTAAAAATACTTCCTCACGATTAAAACATATAATAAAATAAATCATACCTAAAGTTGTAAATACTGTCAACTTAAATATTTTACTCTCATACTAACATTAAATAAAAAAAAATTTTTTCTAAAACGTAATTCAAACTTTCAAAGAATAATTAAATTCTCGTAATTTTTGAATTACTAGTTTAGAAAATACAATCAACCCTTTTTAATCGAAAATTAATCGATTCGTTCGTTACAGACAAGAGTACACAAAAAAGTGAATGTATGAGAAGGAAACTTGATATACTGTATGTTATCACACGGAAAGAAAAATTATAGGATAACTGTGTGGTAAACCATTGTTAATCATAGGATTAACGTGACATTACATACGCATATGGCTGTAAGTGAGCTTGAAAGTCATACGTTTCACTCACTGAAACAGAAAAAAACCAAATCATATATTTACTTATACAAAATATAGTGTACAACAAATGTAATGTTTTCTTAAAAAATTAGAAGGAATAACTTGTTTCAAACTGCAAAAATGTTCTGATTTGTAAAAAGCTTACGCAAGTATAGATATTTAGTTATTAAGTCAAGTAAATATTCATCAGATCCAAATGAAATAAAACCAATATTTCGACAAAGTTACTTGGATAGAAACTAAGTCATGTTAAAGATAGAATTCCAACCAAAGTTTTTTGTACAAAAATTGTTTCTATTAATGTTTCTTAAATTATCAATATTCTTATTTACTGTAAGATTGAATTTAATGTAGAGCAGAATAAATTTCAAGGAAGCTTTAACCATGTCTCCTGGAGTATTATGAAGGGAAAATGTTAAGAGTGCAGAATACATCTAATTAATTACCAAAGGCCAAAGTAGCCTGTCTCTTGGTTCCGAAAATTTACATCCACCAGCTATTATATGAGGTCTCCATAACGTAGGTGGCACTTGCTCCATTCACAATAGAGTAGTTTCGAAAAAATGTTTTACGCTGAGAAAATCACGATCGCACAGCAATTATGTATAACAAGCATATTATACATAAAAAAAAGAAAGCTTGGAAAAAGTATCTTATAGTACCACTTTATCTGAAGGAGGTTCAGGGAGAATAATAAAATGCAGTGATCACAATGATATAGTTAAATGAGTAGTAAACACTTTCACAGCTAAATACTGATTTTTCCTCGTATTAAATGAAAAATTGAGTAATAGAAACGGAAGCCCTGATATTTACTGTAGGTTATTGGAACTTTATCTCTATGAAATTATCATTCTTACAACTTCGATAATTTATGTTGTTACAGATTAATAAATATTTCGCCCAAAAATAATAATTCTACTTGTCAGTGAGTTAAGCTTTAACACAATTACTAATATAAAGATAACACGAACTGATAATTAAACTTCAGCCTTGGAGCTTCACTATAAGCATATGTCACGTTGAGTACGAGAGGAGACAGTGCGTTGGTAGTTGAGGTACCAAGTAAGGCTAAATTCTACACCTTAAGAAAGCTTATGTAGCTCAAAAGGCGTGTCACCATTGTTATACTCTAAAGCAAAATTTTGTACGGTCCTCAACACTTCCAAACACATACTATATATCCAACTAATTTAATGAATAAACGTTCTTTAAAAAAAAAAAAAAAAAAATTGGTAGTTGAGGGAGCTTAAGTGATTTTCGTAGATATTAAATTTTTTTTTAACAATATAATATTAATAGGGGGAAAAATGTTAATTAATATTTTATCCTTGTTTTGATGGCTACATAACTATTATTGGTGAAGTAAGAAATCATTAAAGAATAATTAAATAATGCTTAATTATTTTGCACCGTTTGTACAAAATCATTATGATCAACACTTTGAAAAAGGATCACACCTTTCACAACCTAATTAATAATTGTAGAAAATTTAGCTAAACAATTAGTGAGACTATTAGAAACCAGAAAAATTTTTTAAAACATTTTTTACAAAATGATTTTTTTTAACAACAAATTGATAGAGTCGGATATTGCAAAACAAGCTCTCACGAAGAGCAGTGGTATTTTTTTGTGTTTATTTTCGAGAAACAAAACGTAAACATAACTACCAAAAAAACAAAAAAAAGTATTTGTGACATCTTTTTTAATTTTCAACATTTGCATTATAAAATTGTTAATGGTCGTGAGGAACGACAAATCTCATTAAATCGTATTAAAAATTTACAGTTTTATAAATTTGTTTGAAGATATATTTTAACTTTAACACAATTAACTTTATTGATAAAACGCTCAGTCAACTGGAGAGTTGAGTACGACATCGCTTAACATATAGAAAACCATGAAAACTTGAGTAAAATAAAGGACAAGGTATGAGATGTTAAGGACTTAAAAAAATTTTTTTTATTTAAGAATTTAATTTTTCTCTTCATACAGATCAAACTGTTTTTTTCCATTTTTCAGAAATTTTTGTGGTAGTCTTTGAGCTGAAAATATATTATTCAGAAAAACGTCTCTATGAGTGGGAGTACTTGTACGTGCGTAATTACTTGTATTGTACGAGTTCTTAGATTAATTTTGATGATTCAAAGCAAAAAATTGTTCGTTAATCCATACGGCAGTTAGTAAAAACATTTAATTTGTACCTGATAGAAGATGATATTATACGTTTCAGACACGACAATGTATAGGAGTGCCTTATAATTTTTTTAGAGCCGTTACTGTGACCACATATAAATCGTCAACATTTTTTGCAAAACATTTTGAACCTTATAAGATGGTAGTCTGAGTATGTTCCATGGTGTAAGCATGTTATAAAATGTATGTAAAAAAATTATTGTGGGAAAACTGGATTCTTTTGTCTAAGAGTCCTGCACTCAAAATGCTATTAAAATTTTTCACTTTGATCAAACTTGTCAAAATTCAAATCATTACCTGAGACATTGAACCCGCAGATTTTAACAAAATTTCTTCCCATTTTTATCATAACTTCTTCAGTGAGTCTAACAACTTGATAACACACACACATATGCGTCCGTGTTAAAATACAGAGTTGTATATCTCGTGAAAATACCTTTTTTTGTGCTGTATGTTTTGCTGTAGATCGCAATTAATGCAAACGCTCTATAATTTAAAATGAATATAAAAGAAGTAAAAAAAAGTTATTTTTTTACAGGAACAAATTTGTATTCTCTAACAAAGTATTGAAAACAAATTCTGTAGAGCTTACGAAAATAAGACTAAGTAATTTTTACTTTTCAGTGCCTTCTGAAAGATTCAATCACCAAAAATCGTTTCTAAATGGCTAAAAAGTTGTTTTACACCATCTAATTTTTGTGAATCGCATTTGTAGACAGGATGTATAATACAAAAATGGTAGATATTTACATATACTTTCTTATACTCAATAGTTTCATCTATACTATTTTTTTAATAGAATAAGTAATCAACAACGTTTTAAAACGACTCAAACATTTTGTAGTGAGTAACATGAAACAACAAAATTACGCATCAATCGAATCCTATTATTTTTGTTACACGTTTCACTCTAGTAATCTATAGATAGGTCGTGCCTCTCATACAAGACGTAGTGTTTTATATAAATGAAGTCGCATATTTGTTTTTATGTTACTAGTTCTTTCTATACTAGTCCAATCTCTTTAATATTTAATCTTTAAAGAGCCTAATATCTCATCAACATTGCTGTATTTTGGAAGTTGTACTACTGTAGGCACGTTATGCCGTACATAGTAAATCAACGATTTCAGATTGGTGACCTGGAGAAAAAGTGTAACGGAAGTGGATTTTGCTTGATTCTCTTCTTTTGCCTCGCTCCTTATGACGTACTTCCAGTCCCCTGTACTCCACACCACACCGCACAACCTCATAGCACCACACTACAGCACACATTTTTATTTTATTTTATTTTTCTTGTAACCAATTTCTTTGAAAAAAAAAAAAAAAAACTATTTTCAGACAGATTTGAACCCTCGATCTCTTGCACAATAGCCGATGTCCTTACCCTCTCTGCTCAGCAAACTTGATATAGGAAATTTGATTACTTCATGTTATCTTACAGTTTGTAACTTATTTTAAATATCAATTTTTATTTTCTGTGTATCAATTTATTTGGTTTAACTGTACATTTAATACATAAATAGTGTATTTATTGAAATATATTTTTTAGGTACTTGTTTTTTTGGAAAATTTGGAAATTAGTATACATTAGCAGAGTAGCTTTCATAAGTATTAATAAACAATTATTTACGTATCATTAATTTGTTACTTTTAAAGTAAATAAATAACTTTTTATAAAATTTTTTACATTTCTTCAAAATTTTCATGATTAAAAAGAAACTTTGTACTGTATAAATATAAGAATTGATTTTTATTGTGTTTTCTCCATTTATAACTCTTCCTTTGTGATTGAGGTGACTTTTTGACTTTAAGACGTTTCCAACATACTTAGTTAGTGGAGGAAAAGTTCAGCTCAAAATTCAGAAAAATGGGAGGAGTGCAAGTTTATGCAGCAATGGTGGAAGTTATTTTTTTCATACGGATGTACTTACATACACACTCTTACGCATACTTAACCCTTTTTTTTTGTTATTAAAAAAAATATAGATCTATTTTAAAACTAAACAGGTTTATCTAAAAGTAGTCTTTTATACAAATAAAAGTTAGGAAGTTTATACAGATCTTATAAATGCAATTTCAAGTGATTTTTCCATAAGGTTACATGTTGAATTGCAAATTTTTAAAATTAAACGTGTAAAATAGGGTACGGTTAAACAATCTGCAATTTTTTAAAAAGTTTTTAATGGTATTTTTAGTATACTGTTGATGCTTGAATAATATCTGTCAAAAAAACTTATGTATGATGAACGTCCTGAAGAGACATTCACTGGCACGTACTACTATGCTACACTAAGAGAAGGACTTGTTAGTAATTATCTTCATACGTTAACTATTCTAACGTGGGTTCCTCAATGCATGAATAAATAAAAGCGCGACTTGCAGTTAACTGACATTATCAACACTTCTAATTTATGAGGAAAGTTGCACGTGTCTTCCAGTCTCATGGCTCAGATCCTCTCACTCTCATGTCTCTAGATAGTCTCCCCTTTACTATCTTGCTTCGCTCTCCCTTTCCTGTCACTTCTCTTCTCTATTCCCCTACCTTTTAGGCCGAGGCCAGCGGGGGTGCACGCATGTATAGATATATTCTATCTTACGTAACACGTCCAAAGCCGCGACGCCAACGTCCTCGGTGGCGATTTCCTTCTTGATCTGTATGTTTGTGATGGAGAAGTCTTCGTGTTATATTATTTAAGTTGTATGTTACTTCCAGTTAGAGAAAAGAGGGAGGTTTCAAAGGCCATGTTCCTGTTTCTTCTTCTGGTTTATTTCGTCGTATCTTATGTTTATACATGTTTGTTTATGTTGGCACACTTCCCTCATACAGAAGAATTTCGTTTCAAAATTCTCTTAGTTACTTATGGTACATAAGCGCTCACACATATTTTTCTTATTTTTTTTCTTATACTAATTTACATGTGAACTGTACAATGAATTATGAAGTCAAGTTTTTTTTACAGTAAGTAATAAGTAATCTCTACATGCTAACATAATTGTTAATTTTATACTTTTTATACAATTTATAGTATTTTTAATAAACTAACTATATTTTACGACACATGGTGCTTTAAAAATATGTTGGTGATGAGAATATACTTACTACTATTGTAATGAGGGAAAATGGCCTCCATGTTCCAAAATGCTCTCGCTGATGCAACGTGTATACAAAAAGCAGAAAGTCGAAGCTTCTCCGAATTTGCTTGTTTTTCTGGAGCTGTATATATGCGGAGAGGAAGAGAAGAGGACGCCAACGGACAACCAGCTGAGATGCAGAGACTCAGCAGCGCCAGCGAGAAAGGAGAAAAAAACACGAACGTGACTACCGGGATACATAGCAGCTGCTATGTTGAGAGTGACTGCGAGGGAAGATACGTAGCAGCAGCAGCGGTGGCGGCCATTGCTTGAATGAGAGATTGTGAGTCAGTCTGGAGTAGAGCCTCGAGCTGCACGCTTAAGCGCGAGCAGCGAGAGCTTCGGTGACTTTACGGGTTTTCGTGGCGAGAGTTGAGAGAGAGAGTGAGAGAGTGAGTTAAAAGAGTTTTCGAGAAGGCGCGTAGAGTGTTGAGAGAAGAGAGAGGAGTGTGTTCTCCCAGGACGACGAGGTCTCCAGGTCAAGGACTACGGCCGCTGAGAGAAGAAGAAGAAGGTAAGAGAGAGAGAGAAGAGAAAGGGTGAAGCCGTAGGACGAACGACCCGCTAGAGGACACCGGATGACATCGCGCTGGGTTGCACTCACGGACGTTTGACCAGGAGGTGAGGCTAGAGAGAGAGTGTAGTGTAGACTGTGCGAGAGAGAGAGAGAGAAGTAGAGTTTGGGTTGACGAGACAAGGTGTACGAGACACCGCGAGGTGCATGCTTGGGAGTGCCGCCATTGTTCGCGCGTTTGTCATGTGTAAAGGTAGATAGCAGAGTTGAGAGAGAGAGTTTAAGTTTAAGTTTAAGAGTTAGTATTTAAGTTACTACAAATTCGCAATTCACTTACTTTCTGCATATTTATTTTATTATTGTAAAAATAGT
Source organism: Copidosoma floridanum (assembly GCF_000648655.2). The sequence continues at coordinate 75,269 of NW_019379782.1, read as the reverse complement.
ATTAGTAATTATAACCGATATGTATTTATGATTGTTGTCAAGGATGTCAAGGGCCAAGTACTTGTTATTAGTAATGTTATTACTATTATTATGGCTTTTTTCATTGTAATTATATATAAAATTTAATAAAAAATTTTTTTTCATTACACTCTACCTCGTACACTCTGTGTATAATATCCGTCAGTTTTGTACCCCTTGTTGAACTGTCTTCGAGTCCATTTTCTTGACTACTGAGCTCCTGCAACCCATCCCTTTCTATAACTGCCTTTATTAGATTCAGCATTTTATCACCTTTCACCCCTTTAACTCCTAGTATTACTTTCTTTAAGTTCAGATTCGGGCCCCTTCAATCGACTATCTGACTCTCGCCGTCCTCTTGACCCGGTTCCAGTCTTGTTTCTAACGTTTGAGCTGTGCAGCCTCTTGCTAGGTCTATTACTCTGGCGTTGTTACTTTTAGTGTTCAATGGTTGGTGTGCTCGCACTGCACATGTATTTTCTCTTCTTTCTTCGTACTAAATACGAGCTGATTTTTTGCGAGCAGGCGAGTTCAGTATGTGCCTTTTAATTTAGCCAAGACAATTGGACCCTCTTCTGGTTTTTCTATGATTTCCTCCAATATGAGTCGTATTTCACAGGAGTAGTCCGTCTCCACCTTTTGCGTAGGTTTGATTTGTGTACATACATTCACTTTGTCCACCTTCTAGCATTCGTCCACTGCGTGTCGCAATATTAGCGCGAATCTTTTTTTGTTCATGCTGCTCGCTATATACTCATATGTTGGTTGTAAGTACGCTACTACGTCTGTCATGTTAAAGTTCTCCTGTTTCACTGGTAGAGGTGATATCCTAAGCAGTTGTAAGTCTTCCTCTTTTATCAGCGGTATTTGGATGTGGTATGTAACCTTCTTGTTGAGCGTCAGGGTTGCTATTTCTACTATCTCTTCTATTTTCTCCTCTGTTGCCGTGCTTTTGTCTCCTGGGATCTTGAGATCTGGTTGTCACTGCTTTGTCATTACTTCTGCTTCTGATATCGCTCTTAATGCTACTTGCGGTAAATGCGATAGTCCTTGACTTGCTAACTATATGATGTCCGTTGCCGTTTCGAATTTTGCTGCTAGTTCTCTGGCCAGTTGCTCAAATTCTCACATTGTATCTGATACTCTGTTATATCCGCTTATCTAGGTCAAGAGTATTTTGAGTCCTTCCTCTGTTATTTTCCTTGCCTTCCTCTCGAACCTTTTTTATATTTTGAAGTGTATCTTTGTGGTCGACAAATGCTACGACTCTTATATGCTCTTTTAAGTTGTTGATCGTATCGTTTGCATTTGATACGACTGATTCCATTATCTATTGTATCTTGTCCTTATTAGTCTTCGATACTTGCCCCTAAAGTACTGGCTTCGTTCCTATCTGGCTGTGAACTTTCTGTCCTACTACCGCCTATATGCTCTTTCGGAAACTTGCAGTGCTTCCAAGACTTTGTGAGTAACTATTCTTGTTCGTTCTATGCATTCGTCTTTTTTACTCCTCGTTACTCTACATTTCCTTTCTACCTTCTGAACGCTTGCATGAATGCATTTGTTTCCCTACGCATTTGATTGCAATCTACGTACCATATGATTTTCCATGTTGACGCAATTGACTGGAATCGGCCCAGATTCTCTACTAGTATTCCAGGGTTTTTCTTGATTTGTTCTACCACTCCTGGTTGATTATTAATTGGTTCCACCTCAACCCTATAATACAGATGGGTGTTTTATGTAAGAGATTCTGCAGCTAGTATTTATTTATCTTTTCTTTAGCCTAATAAAAAATTTTATTTTTTTTCTTCCCCCTATACTCTTACCTATGCCTGTTGCCTTATACTATTTTATCTCTTTTGCTCTATCTATCCGTTCGTCACTGTGAGTTGTTCATGATGGAGAGACATATTGTGTATGTTTGATGATTACTTTTATACTCTTCTCTCTGGATCTACCTGTTTATTGCTTCTATATTGACTTTCATTTCCCTATTTTCCTGAAAAAAGAAGAATGTGAGGATTGATCGGTGTACTGGCCTCTCTTCGTCAGTACTTAATCAGATTTTGTCGTGTTAAGTTGTTTTTTGCTCTTTCAGTGTGCCCTGCTTTTTTTCTTTTTGATTGTAAAATTATTTTCCTATACAATCTTCGATAGCTTCCTCTGTTGTTCCAATTGATTTAGTACTTCGGCTGCGCGATTTCATGTGCCCGTCCCCCAACGACTCCGGCATGGTGGGGTTTGACGCGGTAAACGGCAGCTCCTGCACGATCTTATAAGGTGCTGTGACAGGGGAGGCACTACGGTGTCATGACTGTTCTCACGTAAGTACATGTATGTATATATAAATTTCATTTTTTAGTAAGCTTGCATGTATTTATTTTCAAGTTCCTTTTTTTCTGTTTCCACAATTCATTGTTTTGTTTATTTGTCAGTGTGTGCTATCTGTTGGGCGTACTTGTGGGGCCCAGCTTGTCGTGCTCAAGGAACCGACGGCTTTGGTCTCTGTCAATTGTCTATCTCACGGTGCGGTATGTATGTTGTTTTCTCCACCAACTTTTTCCCTTCCTTTTGTTTAAACCTCAGGGTAAGTCTTTGTTTTGTGTTGCAGCTTGGGCCGCGAAAGGTCGTCAACCCATACGGGTTCTTCTCTCTCCCACTTCCTTTGTGCCTACCGGGATAGCCTTTTGATGATTTGCCTCTGCCCATGCAGAGGTATCAATATCAGAGTGGCGTCGTCTGTTGCGACGTGTATTGTCCGGCTGGGCAATTGTTCACGGCAGTATTTTAAGACTGACCCCGCTCTCCACCATTATCTTCTCCAGGTCGAGTATCTTAGACCCACTGCGACGTTTTGACTTTGGGTGCGTCGTATGCTGTCAGTTTTAGCTGCCTATACCCCGGCAAATTTGTCACCGTAGTGGCTGAGGTAGCTTCCGATGACCCCAAAGGATTCCAGCTGGAAGGGCACCTTGGCATCTGCGTATGTACTTTTACAGTAACTATATTTCGTTCTTTGATAGTTGACGTTAATTTTCTCTTTTTTTTTTTTCTTAGGTTCTAGTGTGAGAACGGTGGGTTATTCACTGTAAGCCGTGTGACTGCGATGGACCATATCTCTTCACGCACTGCACCTTGCACTGGCAGTCACTGTGTTCTCTATGCCCAGCCAGCGCTGTCTGTCGTGAATTGCTCTCCGATAGGAGATGAGGATCCTCCTCTGGAAGGGCTGGGAACGGAGGTGGGAGCACAGTTAAAAATGAAAAAAAAATGTACTTACGAAATATATGTTTGTATAAGTAAATTTTTAATGTTAAACCAGATGCTTAGGAGTTTTATTATACTGCTTGTTTGCCTCTTTTCGCGCTTTTCTACTCTGTTTTCAGAGTAATGTATAATTCCTGTGTACCTATTTGCATACGTGTGTTCACAAGGCTTTGTTTTTCGCTACATTCTTGTCATTCGTACCCCTTCCTAGTTCGAGGAACCTTGGTCAGCCCAGTACTACGAGGTCGTCAGCAATCAGCCAGCGACTGGTGAGCCTTTTCCTAATGTTTGTCTCAGAGACTAATAAAAAGATTACTTTTCTTGTCAAATTTTTGTCTGTTTTTTTTCTCTATATATATTCTTATTATCCTTGGGAATTAAGTAGGTATAGTTAACAAGTCTGTGTAATGAAAATTACGCTCCGAAAGGGGAAAATCCGGAAAGGTTGTTGTCAGTCTTGTGCTGGATCTCAAGTGGCTGACATTGGTCCAACCAGAAATAAGTAGGTAGATTGCCAGTGTCTATGTTAAAGAGTGTGCCGATGTTTCGGCGCTGATTTGAGCGCCAATCCATGGTGGCCAGCAGAGGAACCATGCACATGTTTTCTGTTGGCTGGCAGCTCGTAGGCTCAGCTCGCGGGAGAGATGCGGGGAGATAGGTGAGTGAGACATGCGAAGTTCCGATCTGTACATCGGTGATAGAGAGGGGAAAGTATATGCGTGCTACTGGCTACATATCTATAGCTATAGTTGTATACTCATATGCTTGGAGAAGAGCTGCGCGTATTACTTTTCTCGCTTTTCCTTCCTGAAAGCGAGATAAGATTTTTATTTTTAAATAAAGTTGATCATTCATTCAACTATAGAAACAAAAATATAATTGTCAAGTTATTAAAATTTTTTCTTTCATTTTTCCAAAAACGATCAGCTCAACATAATTAAATTACTATTTTGCTTAAGTAATGAACGAGTGCCTGTACCCTAATGGCCCAGTGCGCTCAAGTATTCTTCACTGTCATGACAAGTAAAATTATTGAATAATAAATGAACGCATTTACCATTACGACACAGTACGCTCAAATTTTTTGTTTTTTTGTAATGAGTAATATTATTTAATAATATACAAACGGCTTTACCCAAACGCCCTACTGCGCTGAAGTCTTTCTTATTTTTAAAATAATTCATGTTTGTTAACCATTAATTTATAGTTTAATTGTAATAATACGATAAAGCTTAAATTAAATCTTAAGCTTTGAAACTTTACGATAAACATAAGTAACGTTTAATCTTTCCATGCCTACTCAAATTGAAAATAATTGTAAAGTTCTCAGTGACACACAGAGATATTCATATTTGCAATCCTACTTCATGAGATATATAATTTGACTTTATTGCAGTTAATAAAATAATAACAATAATAATAATCATCATAATAAAAATAATGATAATAATAATAAACTATACTAAATTTTATATACAACACAAAAATAGTCTACGTGTTTGGCATAGAAACAAGAAATTTTTTCTACAGAATTTTCTAAGAAATAATAATCCAACATTTTTAATGTGCAAAAGATAAAAAAGTTTAGAATTTATATTTGAAATACTTTTAAAATATTCAAGATTTTGCTAACGTCATTAATAATAACGCAATCTGAAGTATGAAATTTTTTCTGAACGATTCTTTAACGGTAAAATGCAGTATGCTTACCTTATTTTGTACTAGTAATAGAATTTAAAAATTATACAACTTAACAAAATTATTTAATATCATAACAGTATATACTCAATACGGAATTCAAAAGTTACCTTGCAGCATCGAATAACGAACAACTATATTGTTAATTTTCTAATAATTGAAACCGATATTAAAACTTGAATATCTTGTTATAAATGATTTGAAAAATAAAATTTCAGAATGATTAAATGTTTTCATCTTTCTAAATAACTTAAGTANAAGTAGTTTTTGCATACAGAGATAAGTATCCTGTCTGGTTTCATAATTCCTGGCTAGAAAAAAAAGTAGCATGTAAAATTTAAATAACGTTAGTCTAGAACGTATAGGTAAAATATGTTGGACAGCATTATTTAGTGAAATAAAAATTAATGCCTTACAGAAATGAAAAAATATAATTTAGTTGGTAAATTAAAAAAAACTATTAAGGTACGAATATTTTCAATACAATTGCAAACTGAACTCGATTTGTCTAGCATTAACAAAAAGAACTTTAATTACATTTCACTTTCTTATTAAAATTAAGTACAATAAGTAGAAGAACAGAGGCGTGATGTTACGGAAAAAGCTGCTAAGGTTATGTTGGCCAACAGTAGGATTTTCTCACCCATGTGACTCCGTACAGAAATGTGTTTCTGCTACATTTTTTTATACGTAAATAACAATAATTATACATATTGTAAGGAGAAAAGTTGCAGTGAGACTCGAGTCAGGATATATATTAAAAATCTGTTTATATATTTTAATGAACTGTTGGTTTGTTACACTATGTAGGCTTTTTGGCAGCTCGCACGATCGCAGTCACTCTCTCTCACACGTTGTCGTTCTCTCGACACACGAGACCCGAATGCCTCATGCTTGCCTCTCTCGCCTCGACACTCTCGTTAGAGTGCCAGGAGCCGCCACGCCGCGTCGCTGCGCCCGCTTCAGCGTCTCGTTGTCTCGCGACTCTCGACTCTCGACTCCCATCACAGTCATCACATATCATGCCTTGCTTACACATACATATCGCAACGCAAGTAGCGCATACACACACGCACACAGTTGCCGTACATTTGTATAGATCAGTTTAGAGTAGGTAAGTATACATATATATTATAGGAGTATAACAATCGGCCATCCTACAGGAGCTTGGACCCCAAGCCCTTACATGTCATAATCTTCGTAACGTTTGGGTGGTCGACGTTCTCGCTTCCCGGATATTTGTGGTAGATTAATTTCTTTAAGCTTTTTACGATGATCAATTTCGCGCTTTTTTGAATTCTTATGTGTACCGCTGGTAGACTCATATGTTTCGCTATCGGAAGCTTCAGTTGAATCTTCACTCGCACTCTCATCTTCCATTGTATCGTGCTTGCTAATTTCGCTATCGGTACACCCTTGCCAAATTTTCATTTGACTCACATGAGCGGTTGTTTTACCTTTTACAGAATTTGTGATTAAACTTTTTATACTATACGTATCAGATGGCAATATTTTTTCGACTACAAATGGACCTTTATAACGAGATTGCAGTTTTGTTGATTCGCCAGTAGCTACCGGGTTGGTTTTAACAAAAATGATATCACCGACATTATACGTAACATTTTTTATTCTTGACCTATCGTATCTTTCTTTAGATTTATTTTGCTCAATTTCAATTTTTTGTATCGCTTCACGTCTAATTTCTTCTGGTACGCGATAGTTTTCAGCATCTATCGTTAGTTGACGAGTGTGACCCTCGGCAAATCGTGGTAAATACCCATACAACATCTCAAACGGGGTGCGATTGGTTGTTTTGTTTATGGAACTATTTAAATCGCGCTCAAGTCGCTCGATATGCCTATCCCATCCCGACGGATCACCATTCGCCAAATTTACCTGTAGCGCCGGTATTATTGTTTGGTTTAAACGTTCTATCTGCCCGTTAGCCTGAGCATGTCGGCTCGAATTTAGTGTATGTTTAATACCGTGGTGTTTACAAAATTCGTCGAACTGTTTTGACGTGAAGGATGTGCCTTGATCAGTGATAAAGTGATTAGGTGCTCCAAATTTATTCACGAATTTTTCAAGACATCTGACTGTCGTTGTTGCTTTTACATCCTTTACTGCATACAGTTGCACGAACTTCGTCAGATTGCATATCGCCGCTAATACATATTTATTGCCTCTAGGAGTCGAAACAAACGGACCTAAGTGATCTATGTGTACTATCGCAAAAGGTCTGTCACCTGGGGGTATAGGGTGCAATTCTCCTTTCCCTTTTCCTGACATATTTTTCGCTAGCAGACATTCGATGCATGACGCAATGTGACGCTTGACATATTTTTTCATGTGAGGAAAATAATAATAATTACTGATTCGAGCAACCGTTCGGTCGGTTCCGCAGTGACTCGTTAGGTCGTGATTTTTAATAACAATCGCCTTTCTCATGGCTCGTGGGACTACGTACAATTCTTTCCCGGACGCGCTAGTTTTATATAAAATTCCGCATCTTAACACGTAGTCGTATACCTCGCCTTTCTCACGTTTTGTTCTGTCGCGTTCAGGTTTTTCTAATATTTGGATTTTACGTGCCAGAGTTTCATCAGTACGTTGGTACATTAATATTTCGCCCTCGTGAACATTTACATTATACATGACTGCCCGATCTAACTCTTGAGGAGGTTCCGTAGGTGCTCGAGATAAAGCATCTACATGTTTCATGAGTTCTCCCTTGCGGTGTCGGATATCGTAGTCGAATTCTGCGATTGCGGACAGCCAACGAACAATCTGAGGGTTTTTGGTTTTCAAAGAATTGACATACACCAACGCTTGACAATCAGTGACGACAACAAAATGCAAGCCGATCAACCAAGGTCTCAACCGTTCCATTGCCCAAACGATAGCTAAAAATTCTAATCTACTAGAATGATAGGCGCGTTCAACATCGGATGTTCGACGGCTGATCGCATGCACAGGGTGCATTTTATCGTTCACGTCAGATTGCAAAAGGATCGCCCCTAACCCGTCACCTGATGCATCGGTATGCAGCTCGGTCCGTTTTGCCTTTGCATTGTAATGTGCTAACACCGGCTCACTGCACAATTTACTCTTGATCTCGTTAAATGCGTTCTCACGATTATCGGTCCACACGAAGGGTGTTTCTCCTCTGAATAGTTCTACGATCGGTGCCGTAATTTTTGCGAAATCCTTAACAAATCTCCTGAAATAACTCGCCATTTCCAGAAATCTACGGGCTTCATGAACGTTCTGCGGTCTCGGAAACTCAGCGATAGCCTTTACCTTTTCTTTATTAGGCCTGACACTGTACCCATCAATCGTAAAACCTAAGTACATAACCATTTTCAATCCGAATTTACATTTTTTTAAATTTAAAGTAAGTCCCGCCTTTTTTAGTAGCTTCAAAATAAGTTCTAATTTTTCAAAAAATTCATCCCAAGATTTAGCGTAAATTAAAAAATCATCAATGAAATTCAGCGCGAGCTTATTTCCATATTTACCGAACACCTTCTTAATCAATTTTACAAAGTAAAATGGAGCGTTCATTAATCCGAACATAGCCCTTTCAAACTCTCCTGTCTCGTCTGGGGTAATAAAGGCGGTTTTTTCCTTCGCCTGCTCAGTCAGCGGCATTTGTAAATAACCGTGAGCCAAGTCTAAAGTTGCAAATATTTTTGCCCCATGAAGTTCCTCTAACCCGTCATCTACGTTAGGCGTGGGGAAATTCATCCTTATAGTTTGACTATTCAGGCGCCGGTAATCAACTACGAGTCTATGTGTGCCGTCCGACTTTTTCACTAATAAGCAAGGGCTTGCGTAAGCTGAATCCGTTTCGCGTGCAATGCCTACTCGCTTCCATTCGCCTACTATTTTTTTTATTATTTCGCGTTGCTCTGTGTTCGCTTTGTAAGGTTTGCAATATACAGGCCTACTACCGGGTATCTCGACTATATCCATGTATTGTTCTTGGCAACAGCCTATTTCAAGATCGTTCATTGCTGAACTTTCCCGGTATTTATTCAGCAGATATAAGAGATGGTCTTTTTGTTCAGCATTCATGTCGTCTGACATTGACACGTCGCTTTCTAATATACACTCGCGACGAGGGGGTATTTCCGGCGCGTTGCCTACGATTGACATAACCAAGTTGCTTAATGCGTCGTCCTTTTTTACAATAATATCTGCTTTGCATGCGTTTTGTATAGGTAGTACTAAGTTCTCTTTATTCACCGTTATGTTAATAAAGTTAACGCTTGCACTTGGAATACACGTCGTTGCGCTTGCCCTAACCTCATCGTGTGATTTTTTCCTATCGAAACTGATCTACACGAACGCGCACGTTTACCACACCAGGAGAAATTACCTCGTTGCCAACCTTACCAAATCCGACAAGTGTGTTCACAGCACGAACAAAAGAAAACTGGTTTGCTAGTACTAGAGACGCCTTTATTGTACAGTCCGAACTTCCCGCGTCAATCAAAGCCTCAAATCGCTCGCCATCTAACTCCACGACTTTCCTATACTTTTCCACGCTCGAGTTATCTAATGAATTGACAAGAAAAGAAGACGCATCGGATAACTTCTTAGGCCGCGAGCAATCTTTCGAGATATGACCGACTTCACCGCAATTAAAACATTTCGTCTCGCGTTTAACTGTACAATTTTTAGAAATATGACCGCGCTCGCGACAACGATAACACTTCACATTGGTTTTTTCATCACCTGGTTTTTCTTCCGAAGGCTCTTCCTTGACGTTGACCGCACCTGTTGCTCCGCTGCTTCCTGCTGCATTGCCGGTCCACTGTGCCGAAGATTTAGATGTCGCATGTCGTTGTCCGTTGGCCGTAGCTCGCTGCGCGGCGTATGATTTCGCGCCTATGCGCTGTTTTCGGGCAGCTTCTAATCCTTCGAGCTCTTGGATGTTACGTAACAGCTCATCTGCGTCGAAGTGCGTGCGGCTTAAAATGGCGGTAGCAGTTGTTCTTGACCACAATCCAATTGCCATTTGCGTTTTAATTTCTTCGAACCCGAGATCCAAAGCCTTGCACAAGCGCATTTTGTCAAAATAATACTCTGCCGTGTTTTCGTTTTGACCTTGTGTACGATTAGACATTTCTTGGAATCTTTCCGTTAAAGACTTCTGTGTCATAAAGGTATTTGCAAACGCCTGTCGGAATTGCTGCCAGTTCGTAATGGCGTCGATGTTTGCCAAATACCAATTTTTCGCTGCCTTCGACAATCTGCTTCGCGCCGTCTCAAAGGCTACAGCTTCCGTCCACTTATGCAAAGTCGCGGTCGACTCAAGCTGCTTCAACCATGCACGAGCATGTCCCGGCCCTGTAAGTCCATCAAATTCAGCGATGTTGTGCGACAGGTCTGGTAAAACACTATAATTCCGATTCTGGTTAGCTTGGGCGTTATCGAGAATCAATGCATTCTGTCGCATAACGTCCGTCAAGGCCTGCACGAGCGCCGCCATGTTGTCTTGAGGCTGTGCTTGATTGTTGTTAATTTGAATTCCGCCTTGATTTTCTAGGTTGGGTGGCCCTCCTTGCTGCTGTTGTTGCTGCTGTTGTATGAACAGCAAGGCGTTTGCTGCGTCGTTCCTATCCATCGCTCTTATATCTTGGAATGAACACGCTATCGTCGAAAATACTGGGCTGTGTACACGAGGTGCCTTTCGTCCTTTGTTACTTAATTTAGGCGTGAGGCTTACCTCCGAATTTCTTTTCATGCGTGACCGCTTTCGTTGTGCAGCACGATGATCGTCTCGGCACGTCTGCCACCGGCTACCACCTCGCTCGCACACAAGATATTCCGTTTATCCGCACTATGCACGGACTATCTACCGCGAACGAACACAACAGCACCTATGCCTGCAATGCTGCATTTGCTTCCGACTCGGTGCCAGCAAATACTTAATGTCTTTTTTTTGTTTCAAACAAAACGTTTTTCAACGCGACGCTCACGATTTACCACGCCTCAGAGAGAGAGAGAGAGAGATAGGAGGGGAAAAAAAAACTTCACTTCTCAACTGTCCGTTGTTGATCGTCAACACGCCAAAAGCCAAGTTCTCACTTCCACTCACCGGTTCTTCTCCACTTACTATATATATAAGCTACTAACAGTTTTCGTAGCTATCCCACTTCTGACTTGTAAGGAGAAAAGTTGCAGTGAGACTCAAGTCAGGATATATATTAAAAATCTGTTTATATATTTTAATGAACTGTTGGTTTGTTACACTATGTAGGCTTTTTGGCAACTCGCACGATCGCAGTCACTCTCTCTCACACGTTGTCGTTCTCTCGACACACGAGACCCGAATGCCTCATGCTTGCCTCTCTCGCCTCGACACTCTCGTTAGAGTGCCAGGAGCCGCCACGCCGCGTCGCTGCGCCCGCTTCAGCGTCTCGTTGTCTCGCGACTCTCGACTCTCGACTCTCATCACAGTCATCACATATCATGCCTTGCTTACACATACATATCGCAACGCAAGTAGCGCATACACACACGCACACAGTTGCCGTACATTTGTATATATCAGTTTAGAGTAGGTAAGTATACATATATATTATAGGAGTATAACACTTTTTTACAATCAGAACACCTATTTTTATTAGCAACGCTTTACATACATAGCCACTGAGAAATTTTACTTAATTTTGTTCAAATAAGGGTTTTTCTTCAAAATCTGGCATGTTGTAGAATCTATGAGGTACAAATGATTGCATTATTTTAGCAATGTTTAAAAGCTTATTGATTTTGTCAACTTCAGCAGAGTTATATTTAGGCAACATTGTACTTTCTTCTTCACGTGGATTAAGATTACGATCAAAATTTAATTGTTTACGATTATCAGTTGTACCCATCGATGTTATTTCATTTGTACTTGGCGTTTTTTCAGTAAATAAAACTGATGAGTGAGTTTTATTTAAAATAACGGTACCTCGCTTACTGGTACCAATGTCATCAGTTAATAAGACGTATCTAAAACTTAAACGATACATTCTGCAGGTAGGATTAAAATAAAACTGCATCTTCTTCGAAATTTAGAATGAGCATGTTTAACGCTACGTTGGTTGCAAAGATCTGTCACAAGCGTAAAATTAGGGAAATCCGCATTTAAATATTTATAAAGTAAAGTTAAAGCTCTTACTGTTTGTGATAAACCAGTGAAACAAGGTCTCGAGCGTCTAATACAATCTTTACCCGCAGAACTTTTAGTTAAAACCACAGTATACCATTTTTCAGACCAGTCAATAAATGAATTTAAGCGTTCCAGGATCTCTGGATTGTTATCAGATAAAGGGAGTTTCTGTTTGTCAACTGGGCGCAAAGAGTAACTGTTGCATGCATCTATTACAGCATCTAACGTCTCAATGAACCTTACAGAGTTTGCCGCGGTGTCAGAGGCCAACCCACGAGGATCCTGAGAAGCAGTATGAACTGCAGCAGCCATTCAACGGCTCAGCGAAGTTGCGTTGCTAATTAAATATTCATTACTTCAAAGGTATTTGGGGTAAAATGGCTTTGATTTAAATATCCTAATACGTTTAGTGTACAATTATTTGAGTCAAGAATTAATAAACTCCAAGGGCTTACTGTTCAGTCATTTATTCAGTTGACAACGTTTCGACTGCACTTAAGGCAGTCCTTTTTAAGTCTCTGAGTTAAAATAATTATAATGAAAATAAATATTACAACAGCTACCGTAAACTACAAGTGTAAACAATTAAATAGAATAAATAAACTTACAAATTATGTAGAGTAACGTCCACTTAATATTAAATAATATCTATATCTGCTATTATATAACCGACTGGCTTTTAAGCTGTCTGAATATAATCTAAAGTAGGACTAGGTACATGTAAGTAACGACACACATGAATATCGAAAGATTGTATACATGTATAAAACGGCNCCACGCCGCGTCGCTGCGCCCGCTTCAGCGTCTCGTTGTCTCGCGACTCTCGACTCTCGACTCCCATCACAGTCATCACATATCATGCCTTGTTTACACATACATATCGCAACGCAAGTAGCGCATACACACACGCACACAGTTGCCGTACATTTGTATATATCAGTTTAGAGTAGGTAAGTATAGTAATAGAATTTAAAAATTATACAACTTAACAAAATTATTTAATATCATAACAGTATATACTCAATACGGAATTCAAAAGTTACCTTGCAGCATCGAATAACGAACAACTATATTGTTAATTTTCTAATAATTGAAACCGATATTAAAACTTGAATATCTTGTTATAAATGATTTGAAAAATAAAATTTCAGAATGATTAAATGTTTTCATCTTTCTAAATAACTTAAGTAACTTATGACTAGAAACTAAATTTTTACATATATAAACGATGTATTGTTGATGTTTAACGATTCGCAATTTATTATTTTTAGTGACAAACTCATTATCTAAATCGTGCCTTTTACTACGATTATGATCACTTGTTTTCCGATAAATTTTGACTTATAACATCTTTTCAAACGCAAATAATCTGTAGTTTTACCATTTATTGGTTTTATCGAACCATTCAAGAAATCTCTAATTTGTGTATTTTTCAATTATTTCTTTCAAAGTCACAAGCAATTTTCTTTGATGCCAAACACTTGCGTAGTAATCGTTAAATGCATGTAATTGGAAACTAATTATTTTAACAAAACAGTCACTCGCTCTGGTTAAATAACTGACACTGGTCAAATTTGGATCTAAATGAGGATACTCCTTTTTTTCCAAATATATTTTGCTGTCACATAATTTTTCTGCCAAAGGCTTACACATAACTTTTGTAAGGAGAAAAGTTGCAGTGAGACTCAAGTCAGGATATATATTAAAAATCTGTTTATATATTTTAATGAACTGTTGGTTTGTTACACTATGTAGGCTTTTTGGCAACTCGCACGATCGCAGTCACTCTCTCTCACACGTTGTCGTTCTCTCGACACACGAGACCCGAATGCCTCATGCTTGCCTCTCTCGCCTCGACACTCTCGTTAGAGTGCCAGGAGCCGCCACGCCGCGTCGCTGCGCCCGCTTCAGCGTCTCGTTGTCTCGCGACTCTCGACTCTCGACTCCCATCACAGTCATCACATATCATGCCTTGTTTACACATACATATCGCAACGCAAGTAGCGCATACACACACGCACACAGTTGCCGTACATTTGTATAGATCAGTTTAGAGTAGGTAAGTATACATATATATTATAGGAGTATAACAATCGGCCATCCTACAGGAGCTTGGACCCCAAGCCCTTACATGTCATAATCTTCGTAACGTTTGGGTGGTCGACGTTCTCGCTTCCCGGATATTTGTGGTAGATTAATTTCTTTAAGCTTTTTACGATGATCAATTTCGCGCTTTTTTGAATTCTTATGTGTACCGCTGGTAGACTCATATGTTTCGCTATCGGAAGCTTCAGTTAAATCTTCACTCGCACTCTCATCTTCCATTGTATCGTGCTTGCTAATTTCGCTATCGGTACACCCTTGCCAAATTTTCATTTGACTCACATGAGCGGTTGTTTTACCTTTTACAGAATTTGTGATTAAACTTTTTATACTATACGTATCAGATGGCAATATTTTTTCGACTACAAATGGACCTTTATAACGAGATTGCAGTTTTGTTGATTCGCCAGTAGCTACCGGGTTGGTTTTAACAAAAATGATATCACCGACATTATACGTAACATTTTTTATTCTTGACCTATCGTATCTTTCTTTAGATTTATTTTGCTCAATTTCAATTTTTTGTATCGCTTCACGTCTAATTTCTTCTGGTACGCGATAGTTTTCAGCATCTATCGTTAGTTGACGAGTGTGACCCTCGGCAAATCGTGGTAAATACCCATACAACATCTCAAACGGGGTGCGATTGGTTGTTTTGTTTATGGAACTATTTAAATCGCGCTCAAGTCGCTCGATATGCCTATCCCATCCCGACGGATCACCATTCGCCAAATTTACCTGTAGCGCCGGTATTATTGTTTGGTTTAAACGTTCTATCTGCCCGTTAGCCTGAGCATGTCGGCTCGAATTTAGTGTATGTTTAATACCGTGGTGTTTACAAAATTCGTCGAACTGTTTTGACGTGAAGGATGTGCCTTGATCAGTGATAAAGCGATTAGGTGCTCCAAATTTATTCACGAATTTTTCAAGACATCTGACTGTCGTTGTTGCTTTTACATCCTTTACTGCATACAGTTGCACGAACTTCGTCAGATTGCATATCGCCGCTAATA
>NW_019379782.1:36196-52022 GCF_000648655.2 Copidosoma floridanum | reverse complement strand
TTGAACCAAGTCTATCATTTATTTAAGTAATCGCAAAAAATGTAAAAGTATCTGAATATTTCAATCATTCTTTATTATAAGCAGAAAAATACTACACTTGGAATTTTTACAGATTATGTATCTACCCTATCCATGACATTCTTATGCACGAGTCTGCTTTTCAAAACTCATGATGTGCTATGAGAATTTTTACCTTCTACTTCAAAAAAGAGTTTTCCTGGAAAAGATATTTATTAGTTTTACAGAAATTTAATTTATTTATTAAGTAAAAAAGGTTTATAATCCTTAATAAAAAATTAACCTTTTAAAATTATTGAAAATACTTTAAATGGGGCTCATTTTTGTAGTCAAGACATCTATTAACGAATTTGTAAAAAGCGTGTTGCATATGAATAATTGTTACTTTTAAAACAAAAGTAACAACATTATAGGGCAGTAATTTTTGCTGATGATCTTACAAAAAATTAACGCATTTGCATGATTTAGGGGTAAATGTTCCAATTACTATGCATGTACCAATTACTACGTACTTGACAGTAATAGAAAATAAGAGGAAAAGACTGCAAAATTGGGATGCTTGGATGTTGTACCACGTACGGACATTAATAACGTTCAATTCAGAATCATACTTTATATCATGACGTTTATAATTAAGTAACTGAGTGACTCTAAACGAATCTATCCATCAAAACTTTGTAATCGTGCGTAGTTGCTGGTGCACAGCAATTGGGTCTGAGGCTTCAGCATGAAAACCTTAAAAAAATATTGAAAAATGATAAATTCAGCACGGTCGAAAATATCAGTACGCAGTAACCGGGGTATTTACCCTTATCTAAATTTGTTACCTGGCACTTTGAAAAAAAAAAAAAAATTCACAAAACTAATAAAAGCAGAGCTAAAGTTTTTCATCAAAATTTCATCTGCGCCAGAACGAATCAAAATATCCAAATACACATTTTTTAATTTTTTAGCAGCATAGATCCTCAAAGGTGGCTTGGGCAGTTGACACCGTACCTAGGGTAGGGTGCCATAATGGCCCCTGAAAAATGAAAAGTTTTCGACAAAAATTTTTAAATGAATATGGTTACTTCGATAAAACCAAAGTATAAGATCAAGAAATTGCCAGAAAAGTACCGTGAAATTATAATTGTGAATACTGAAAGATGTTGCGAGGCAAACACGATCTATATTTTATACTTTTCTTCTGATTTTCTCTTAAGATAAGTCGATGACCCTATATTTTCAAGAATTTAATGGATTCCTTGTAAAAAAAAAAACCCAAGAACTATTTAAAAATTTTGAGGTTAATAAAATGTTTCCGAAGATATAGCCGATTTTGTGCTCACTATCTATAAGAATGAGTGTTAAATTAATGAAGTTTTAGTAATGATTTGCAAATAAATTAAGTCGTTAACCCGAGTACTTTTTTTATCGCAAATGATAACACATGCATTTGCCGGCAGACCGTATCACCAAACTACTTAGTATTAATTTACATAAGTACGCTGTACCGATGGATAATATAATTATATACCATCAGAGACTTGAAAAGGACTGCCTTAAGTGCAGTCGAAACGTTGTCAACTGAATAAATGACTGAACAGTAAGCCCTTGGAGTTTATTAATTCTTCGTATCATTTTCACTGTTCTTGTCTTATTATTGATATTTGAGTCCTCTTATTGATATTTGAGTCAAACGTCTACGTCTCAAGTATATCTCAGAAATTCATAACAATTTCATTATTTACATATATATACTTATGAGATCTCAATTGAACAAGCCATCTTTTAATAAGGTGAGGCCAATCAAAAATTACATAAATCTTACGATCATCGAGATGAAAAAAAGGTTCTTTAACGGATGAATTTAGCAATTTCCAAGCAAGTTTTTGATTGTTAGAGCCCTGGTCGCAAACAATGACCATAACATTTGCAACTATCTTAAATAAAGCCCTCATTGTTTGCAACACAATATCGTGCAGTTCTTCGGACGATGCGTCATGTTCATTAAAACCATAAGACAATAACTGGCGCCAAGGATTTTTCGTATTTATACTATCCACACATAATAACGCCTGGAAATCCAGGATCCACCTGGAAATCCAGCTGGATTTTTAAGTGGATATCCAGGTGGAGGTGGACGTGAGCACATTTTTAAGCATTTGTTAATACAAATTGTTTAATTTCAGTAAAATTTCGTATCCAGCAACCCACTCTCTAACCGATGTTTCTCCGGCCAATCGCACTTTAAGGTCCCGCAACCGACTGTAACATGCTGTTGAACGATTATAAATAATTTTACAAAGGTTTTTTTCTTCTTCATTATACCCTATTGTATCTCATTTTAATTGCATTTTAATAAAAGTAGTTACAGCTTTAGAAAAACCTTTGCCTTTTAAGATGTCCTTGATGGTACGAATTTCTATTTTTATGATATTTTGAATGGAGTTTTCCTTACGTTTAACTTGTTATTTTAAATTTTTCACTAATCTCTGGTACTTGGCTTTGTCGTCTTCTAAATCTGCAACTCTTTTTCGGAGTCTAACAACCATTTGTCTAGCTTTGGTTGAAGTAGATTTTGATTCAATCTTTGAAGAAGTTGTATCAGGCACTTTAAAATCTGTCGTTGGTACATTACAAACATTAGAAACATTGTTGATGCAACTGTGAAATTTTTTAGTCTCATTTTCTTAACTGCCTCTTTAATATTTTAAGTATTTTTCATTACTCTCAACATCTTCAATATCAAAAAATAATTCTTGACCAGATGGATATGTTACATTGCTTGGTTTTTTCTAAGTTGTTTCTGTAGGTACCTTATTTTCTACTTTAGGTTGCTGCTATGTGTGTGCTACGTGATATTTGCGCATATAATTTTCATACGTTTCTTTTGCTTCGGGAGCCTACCAATGAATAGGGGTACTGTTCCGTTTTAAGCCCTTTTATTTGCCAGTATTGTCTTTCACTAAATCAGCATCATTAAAATGTCCATCAAAAATTCCCGCAGATCGCTTGGAAGTCGGTGCCCAGTATTTCATTGTAGTGTTGCCTGTTATAAAAAAAAAAAAATTTATTTCTGGCTGATACAAGCAGTTCCAATATTAAAAAGCATTCTTAATTGATTGAACCAAGTCTATCATTTATTTAAGTAATCGCAAAAAATGTAAAAGTATCTGAATATTTCAATCATTCTTTATTATAAGCAGAAAAATACTACACTTGGAATTTTTACAGATTATGTATCTACCCTATCCATGACATTCTTATGCACGAGTCTGCTTTTCAAAACTCATGATGTGCTATGAGAATTTTTACCTTCTACTTCAAAAAAGAGTTTTCCTGGAAAAGATATTTATTAGTTTTACAGAAATTTAATTTATTTATTAAGTAAAAAAGGTTTATAATCCTTAATAAAAAATTAACCTTTTAAAATTATTGAAAATACTTTAAATGGGGCTCATTTTTGTAGTCAAGACATCTATTAACGAATTTGTAAAAAGCGTGTTGCATATGAATAATTGTTACTTTTAAAACAAAAGTAACAACATTATAGGGCAGTAATTTTTGCTGATGATCTTACAAAAAATTAACGCATTTGCATGATTTAGGGGTAAATGTTCCAATTACTATGCATGTACCAATTACTACGTACTTGACAGTAATAGAAAATAAGAGGAAAAGACTGCAAAATTGGGATGCTTGGATGTTGTACCACGTACGGACATTAATAACGTTCAATTCAGAATCATACTTTATATCATGACGTTTATAATTAAGTAACTGAGTGACTCTAAACGAATCTATCCATCAAAACTTTGTAATCGTGCGTAGTTGCTGGTGCACAGCAATTGGGTCTGAGGCTTCAGCATGAAAACCTTAAAAAAATATTGAAAAATGATAAATTCAGCACGGTCGAAAATATCAGTACGCAGTAACCGGGGTATTTACCCTTATCTAAATTTGTTACCTGGCACTTTGAAAAAAAAAAAAAAATTCACAAAACTAATAAAAGCAGAGCTAAAGTTTTTCATCAAAATTTCATCTGCGCCAGAACGAATCAAAATATCCAAATACACATTTTTTAATTTTTTAGCAGCATAGATCCTCAAAGGTGGCTTGGGCAGTTGACACCGTACCTAGGGTAGGGTGCCATAATGGCCCCTGAAAAATGAAAAGTTTTCGACAAAAATTTTTAAATGAATATGGTTACTTCGATAAAACCAAAGTATAAGATCAAGAAATTGCCAGAAAAGTACCGTGAAATTATAATTGTGAATACTGAAAGATGTTGCGAGGCAAACACGATCTATATTTTATACTTTTCTTCTGATTTTCTCTTAAGATAAGTCGATGACCCTATATTTTCAAGAATTTAATGGATTCCTTGTAAAAAAAAAAACCCAAGAACTATTTAAAAATTTTGAGGTTAATAAAATGTTTCCGAAGATATAGCCGATTTTGTGCTCACTATCTATAAGAATGAGTGTTAAATTAATGAAGTTTTAGTAATGATTTGCAAATAAATTAAGTCGTTAACCCGAGTACTTTTTTTATCGCAAATGATAACACATGCATTTGCCGGCAGACCGTATCACCAAACTACTTAGTATTAATTTACATAAGTACGCTGTACCGATGGATAATATAATTAAATACCAGAATTCGTAATCCAAACGGATTGTCACTTTTCGTCTGCAGGAAATCGACGCAACGTATGCCCATTGTAAGGACCGTTGTAGCAGTTACGATTTTGGCACCTTGCATAAACGCTGTTGTTTTCCATTTTTTCGTTCTACTCGTTTTAATCATAACAACGGTGTACATACAGTGGCAGAAAAATTCTACATAGTCGAAAAACACAGCAAGAAAGCAGAAGGTGTGATGGATGCAGGCATTGTAAAAAAAATAAAAATAAAAAAATAAATAAATAAATCGCAGAGAATAATCGTATTTAATACTCCCTCTGTTTAGATAAATCTCCTACGGTGAAATATAAATAAGTCCTGAGGTGATCGTTGCCGAAAACTTCCCAACACTGAATACTAATTACTAAAAATTAGTGTCACGATAATATACGATTAATGCTAGAATACTCTCCAAGCAAGACTGATTCACGTCATCGACAGCGCTGTCGATCACTGCGATCAAACCAAAGCAGACGCGGTTGAAAACAAAATAACAGCACTACGGGTAGTAACCCGATCAGAAATTTAACGGGT
The DNA here is from genome assembly GCF_000648655.2 of Copidosoma floridanum. The sequence goes on along the minus strand of NW_019379782.1, from coordinate 46,803 downwards.
TTGCACCTTAGTTAATGAGGTCCCCCTTAGGATACCTAGTTGGTACCCCGTTAGACGCATCACGAGGCGAATTGAGGGTCCATCGTAGGCTGCCCCAGTAACCTAGCCAAAGCTGTTGAAAACATTATATATTTCTGTGTTTAGGTTAAATATGTGACTGTAATTTAATTCGTCTTTATCTGCACAACCGATAAACTCTATAACTGCATAGCACGCATGGTAAATCAGGCACATGCTCTTATGATAATAGTATTAAATGAAATGATATACCTACACAAAAAATACAATGGGTTAGGTAAACTTTCTTTGCTATTGGGGCACAATAGAGGGGACCACATCTACGCCCCGTTACGACGTCATTCTAGGACCACCTATGGTTAGTTCGGCAGTCTAGTGTGGACCCCATCAGCACCCCACTAAGGTTTCTGATCGGGAACACGCTAATGTAGTTCTATATATATATACATATAGACAGGTGGATCTGTACGATCATGCAAGCATTATCGCGCGCGCCAAGCAGATATAAAATGTCTTATACGCTGCTTTAAAAATTGACAAGAAATGTCTCATAATGCTTATTTATTTTCTACACACTTTAATGACATACTGGATTAAAAAATTGTTGAATAGTACAGTATAATTATCACTTAAAAAATTCTGATGTACTATTCAACGCATGTATTAAGTCATACATAATAATTTTACAACTAATTTGATTCAGCTGAAATAAACGAGCATGGTTTGAAACGTGCGATACACTTTTTTTCAGCGATGAACAACCAGTTTAAGTGGTATAACACAAATAATTTTTTTTTTCAAATTGCTGCTAATAAACGGATCTCTTAAGTTGTACATATACTGTTTTTACGAGGACATGAAACGGTATCATGCGCAACAAATAGATACGTTGTGTGAATTTGTGTAAATCTCAAGATATCGTGTACTTTTTTATTTATAAAGTGTAAAAAAATTTTCATTTTACAATAATCAAAAATTACATTGTCATTGTACACATTAAATAAAAAAAAGAAGTTGGCTGAAATTACTCCCAGTTACTCATGTTTTAAACATGACAGCCTCTTTGGAGTTCCTAAATGATATTTTAACAAAAAAAAACAATAACGTTTGACGCATAACTAAAGGTTATATTTATCGTAAAATAACTTCTTACTTAATGCGTCGAATAACTTTTTTTGGCCATAAATGGAATAGGATTTTCTTGATAAATTACCCAAAAACGTTATGAAAGCGCTTTAAAAAAATATTTACATGAATATAAGACATACATCAGGGCTTACTAATGCTTTTAAGATAAATTTTAATAATTTCAAGTGATTATCTTCATTCGTATAATAATATTGTACAAATTAAAAAAAAATTTTTTGGTCGATGGTAAAACAGAATACGTTGGTTATCATAAAAAAACAGTGTGAAACATTTGATGAAATGTTTTACTAAAAAGAAAATAAATAAAAAAAAAAATTAAAAATTGCTTCGAATGAGATTTTAACCCGGTGCCCTAAAACAAAAGTCTGAACACGAGCGCTAGTCAAGTGAGCTACCAACGCATGGGGCACGAAAAGATTAAACATTACTTATGTTTATCGTAAAGTTCCAAAGCTTAAAATTTAATTTAAGCTTTATCGTATCATAACAGTTAAACTATATATTAATGGTTAACAAACATGAATTATTTAAAAAATAAGAAAGACTTCAGCGCAGTGGGGCGTTTGAGTAAAGCCGTTTGTATATTATTAAAGAATATTACTCATTACAAAAAAATAAAAAATTTGAGCGTACTGTGTCGTAATGGTAAATGCGTTCATTTATTATTCAATAATTTTACTTGTCATGACAGTGAAGAATACTTGAGCGCACTGGGCCATTAGGGTACAGGCACTCGTTTATTACTTAAGCAAAATAGTAATTTAATTATGTTGAGCTGGTCGTTTTTGGAAAAATGAAAGAAAAAATTTTAATAACTTGACAATGATATTTTTGTTTCTATAGTTGAATAAATGATCAACTTTATTTAAAAATCTTATCTTGCTTTCAGGAAGGAAAAGCGAGAAAAGTAATACGCGCAGCTCTTCTCCAAGCACATAAGTATACAACTATAGCTAAAGATGTGTAGCCAGTTGCATGCATATACTTTCCCCTCTCTATCACCGATGTACAGATTGGAACTTTTCATGTCTCACTCACCTATCTCCCCGTACCTCTCCCGCAAGCTGAGCCTACGAGCTGCCAGCCAATAGAAAACATGTGCATGGTTCCTCTGCTGGCCACCATAGATTGAAGCTCAAATCAGCGCCGAAACATTGGCACTGGCAATCTTCCTACTTATTTCTGGTCTAGCCTGATTTCCTGTTCGAAAGATTCCCTCACTTCCTTTCTTCCGTTCTTGTGTGTCATGTACCACGGAAAGGAAATTCTAATGGAGCCCTATTGATATCGATGATCCAACGATGCTGGTGCTCGTTTACTGCAACAATTGTTTTCTACTTACTTCTCTGCCTTTTTGCTAGCTTGGATTGCAGCTTTTCGTCACTTCGTATGTTTTATTTCACGTTTCGTAGCTGCTATGTTTTTCCGGGTGGGTGAGCTCTCAACCACCTGTTCCATTTTTTTTTGTGGATTTTAATGCACTGCTTATTTCTTCTTCTCCTATACTAGAATCAGCTAAGGGAGTTCACTGCGCAATCCTTGGGCCTCTGTCAGGTTACAAGAATCGTTTTCGGTTACTGCAGGTCCGTACCTGGGGAAGAATCTTTGTGGAAGTGTTAGAGATAGTGGGGTGTGCTTAGATTATTTCGAGGAAGAAAGGGGGTGGTCTATAAACGCCGTGGATGTGATTGCTTTCGGAGATCACAGTATCCAGCGATAACGACTGTAAATTGGCATTATCTAAAATATGATCGATTTTCTTTTCGGACTCCTCTCAGCCTTTATTATAGCGTCTTGCTTTAGTTTTGAAAACACTACCTGTTTATTACCTTATTCTTATTGTTATTATTATTATTACTATTATTATAATTACTTATACTTTTTTAATCATAATTTTTTTTTTATTACATTTTTTATTAGAGAATGCAACGCATGCATCATGCATGACTTATGTTTTATTCCCATATCGTTCGTATGTTATTGTTATATTTCTTTACCTATACCAGTGTACATATATGTGCTTCCATTGTTTCTTCGGTCCTCACATTATTGTTTATTTAACCTGCTTTTGTTTATGTATATTTTTTCCTCGCAGCGCGTCCGAGGGCCACGAGAGAAAAGAAAGAGGATCTATGTACACAAATATCTCCCTATATTATATAGTTGTATTGACGAAAGTTAGTCTCAGCCCCCCCCCCTCTCCCCCTCAGCTCCCCCTCAATTTACGTAGTTATTTGCTTGTTTTAACGTCATTTTCAATCAAATTATAATTGAGTGAGATCCCCCCCGCTCCCCCTCGCTCTTCCTCCACCTCGCCCCCAATAAAATACTTATTTATCTAATGTCTTACCATCATAAATGTTAAAAAATATACGCAATTTAGTACCTAAGTCATACCTCGTTTTTAGGGTTTTTTTAAGTCACTGATCATAAGTCTCCCTCTGTCTATTTGCTTCCCCTTACTCACTATGTGTCTCTGAAGTACCATTATTTGTTTAACTTGATTGAACTTTTATATTTCAAATCTCTTTCTGCTCCATGTCTACTTTACCCAAATATACAATTCTTGATTACGTGAGGACTTTATTAAGTAAAAGGCAGAATTCAGGAGGAGGTATAACTAAATAGACAAACACAATTAAGCTTTTAAAACAACAATTTATTCTGTTAGCTTAATGTTGTGACATTTTATGTGTCATTTTAACTCATCTGTTCTTTTAAAACCCTTTTCACGTTTTTCACATATTTGTTTTTCATGGTTTTTATGAATTAACATACGTCTGTTTTAATGTTACGATCTTCAAAGTTACATATTTTTGAATTACTGAAAAATTTCTAGGTAACCAATATTTTTAATTTCTGATTTATTCTCGGATGCAATTTAAATAAAAATTCTTTTTGGATTCTTACATCTTAATAAAGCAACATATAATTGTCCGTAAGAGAATAAAGGTTTTTTAATATACAATCCTAAAGAATCAAAACTCTGTTTTTCTGATTTTTTAATAAATATAGAACATGCTAATACAAAGGGAAACTGTTTTCTATAGCAGACAAAAGGTAATGATAATGAGGTGCCAGTATTCAATGTCATTCTAGGAATATAAACTTTGCTTTTTTTTCTCCCATAATTATTTCTGCTTCTATATTATACTTAAATAATTTTGTTATTTTTAATCTTGTGCCTTTACAAAGACCGTCTGATATACTTAAAGTTCTTATGAACACTACTTTAGCATTTATTTTTAATTTGAATTCGTGTAATGGAAGACCCTCTCTAATATTATTTTAAAATACTATTAGAAAATTAATATTTGTGTTAATTTAATTATATTAAGTTAATCATATGTTTTATCAACTCCTTTGTGAGTCACGTATTCTGCGGTTGTGAACTAATTTTTAGCGTGCATTGATAAATACACGAGTAATGTCGTTATTTTGTCTACTCAATCTGTTAGTGGGGGGTTGCCGCGCGGAGCGCGCAGGTGGGCGTTAGCCCCACTAGTGTATATATATATATATATATACACATATTTTTGTGTGCACTGCTTATCTTGGACTATCCTGCTCCTTTTCCTCTGTATTCTCTGTTTGGTGAGGCAGGGAGTTAGCATACACGCTTTTTAAATTGTATCCATTTGCGTATTTCGTTGACTCTTTGTAGTTTTACATGTTGATATTTATAGTATATGCCCGTTATTTTATTTAGCTCCTTGTAATGATCGCCGTACTTGCCTTTAGACGGCTCTTTTAGTATATAAACCATTTCTCCTCCCATGAATAACTTCGTATTTAGTTTTTTGTCGTAGTAATATTTTGACTGGTATTTATTTTGTATCTGTGTCATTGCAGCTAGTGTTCTTGATTGAGTGAGTGACTGTTCGAATAAGTCAGTGTACATTTGGCCGCTCTCTGGGGGCTTAAGACTTGTTGGAAGTTTTTCTCGTTGCCCAAATATAAGTTTGTATGGCATGAAGTTTGTCGATTCATGTTTAGCTGTGTTGTGGTCTAGCATACTTAATGAGAGCAGCTCGTCCCATTTTTCAGTTTTGTTCAGGTACGCTTTAAAGTATTTCGACAAGACATGATGCATGCGGTCTTTTGCGCCATTGCTCTGTGGGTGAAACGCTGTGCTGGGTTTTTTTATTTTAAATAATCTGGCTAATTTCACCATTATCTTGTCCATGAAGTGGGTTCCCCCATTGGACAGTAGTTTCTCTGGGGCTCGGAAGTATGCTACAACTTTATGTATTAATGATTTTACCGTTTCTTCGGTAGTTGAGCGTTGTACTGGTGCTAACACAATATATTTTGTTAGCCAATCTTGAGTAGATAAGATGTGTTTATTTTCTTTGTCCAATAGTTTATTTATCGGCCTGTAGAAATCTATTAATATTTTTTTAAATGGTCTGCTTAGAATGTCTATAATTAACATGGCCTGTGTTGTTTTTACTCATACAAGTTTTTTTGTTTGACACGCCTAGCAGCTGAGTATGAATTTCCTGATATCAAGTCTCATATTTCTCCAATAAAAGTTTTTTGCTAGTTTATTGTAGGTTTTATTCATACTCTTGTGCCCCCGATTGTGGACTCGTGATATTCTTTACTTGTTTTGTACCTTTGATCTACTGGCGGTACAGCTAAGGTATTCGGATAAATTTTTGCTGTAATTTTTAGGTTTTTAAACATTTTCTATAACTGCTCGACGAAGTATGTCCATTACTTCACGTTGAGTATTGTAAAATCCCGTATCACCCCTATTGATTTTAATTTATTCATTGTAACTAATGTCTTGAGTGATTTTATACATTTCTTGATATCCGATTTTAGTGCTATATCTTTGAAATATGTTTTTATGTACATTCTTATGGCTGACACTTTTCTTACGTCAGTGCGTCTGAAGTCACCTACCGACTAATCCTGGCTATTTACAGCTATTGGGTCTATATACTCTCTCTCACATAATGCGTCGATCGTCTTTGTGTCAGAAACACCGTCTGTTATTGTCGTGAACGCTAAATTGTCTAAATAAGTGAACGGGTGTTCTTTCGACCGGTACATTCTTTGAAATGGGGGCGGTTCTGAATCATTATGTGGGAATCAGGGTAGTTCTTCTTATGGCAGCAATGTTCTGCACACCCTGTAATTTTTCAATATTCCTGTTTTGTCAAAATGTTTTTCTCCTCGTCGGGACTATCATTGCTTTCTTCTATTAAAGCATTATGTAGGCCCCAGTCACTGTCTGGCATGAGAAAGTCTCGTTTGGTGTTATGGTTCTGTTTTTCGCTCTTTATATCTTGTTCGCTTTTTTCCATATTATTTACATCAACTCTGTTAATGAGTTCATCCTCTGTGTTTGGCTCAGACTTTTCTTCGATATTTTTCTGGGGTTTTTGATTATCAGGGTTGTCATCCTTAGTTTTACCGTTGATTTTAGGTGTAAAATTTTTTCCTGTATTTTCGACGAGGGCTTGATAATGTTAGCCTTCGAGATGCATATGATTAAATTGGCCGCTTTCGTTTCCTTTGAAGTATTGATAAATCATTGTTCCTAGTGATATTTTAAAGTTCATACAGATGGTTTTTTTGTACTCTTGAGAAAAAATAAAAGCACACTCCGCGTCCCTAAATGCGTGACAATTTCTAAGTATCTGCTCAACTCCTTTTGGGTCCTTGCACTTACTAATCCATTTTTTCAGTTTTTTAAAGCAATTTTTATTACTACGTACATTGATCATTGTAGAATTTTTACGTGGCTTAGCATGAAAAATTCCTCATTTTCGAGTTTTTTCATCGTCCTCATGGTTTATCGCAATCGGCGCATTATTACTTTGCCATACGTCTATTCTTATGCCCTCTTTCCCTCTAATGTCTTTTTTTCTAACGTCGATTAAGACTTTTGCTTTAAATTGATCAACTGATTCGTTCAGTATTGATCTTATAATATTGATCGGGCTATGGTTGTTGTTACTGTAATTATTTTCGCAGTCTGATTTTTGTGCTTTTGGCGATCATTTGGTTGCGTGCTCATTCGGTGCCATTTGGCTAGTCCCAGTTATTTTCGTCCCCCCTACAGTTATCTGTTGTCTGTATTTAATTTCTCTCTTGCTCTGTGCGAGTACCCTCCCATTATCTAACGTTAGTTTTTTATAGTTTCAGCCTGCGCTAGGTACTTCTGTTGACGGTGTTTCCACTACTTGCGTTTTCTGTTTCTCTGCTCTTTCTGCTTCCTTGTCTGCCTACGCTAGTTAACATCCCCAATGTTCTTCTACCACATGCTTCTTTTCTGTTATGTTTTTTACTGCCAATGGTGCGTCGCAGTGTGCTATGACCAACTCTTTCAAATTTTCCTTCTCCTCTACTATATTCAAAAATTCGGGGAGTTTTCTTATGTTCTTCTCGTACTCTTTTTTTCTCTGCAAATGGTGTGCTTACTGCTATGATGGACTTGTGCATATTTTCTCTCTTTTTTATGTATGCCAACTTATCGCTTATTGGTCCCTGTGACAAGATTTCTTCATTGTTGTCATTGTTGACTGCTGCTCATGTATCTTTTACCGTCTTATTTATTTGTTCTTTTTCTCCCTGGTTTAAATCTGAGCCTTATCCACTGCAGCTGCCAGTGCCTAATTTATGCTCATTTGATTCATCTTTCCTGGGTTTTTTCTTAACTACCGTTTCATCCATTTTGTATGAGTCCAATGTTTCTATTTTATCTTTTCTATTCTTCCTTATCATGTTTCTATTTCTCCTGGTGCGCATTTTATACATGTGAGCTGGCGGTGCGTTCACATCCTCTTGATTTTCTTTTCCTGTTTTTTCGCGAGTTAATACAGCTCCCGGCACGGTAATTCGAGATTTTTCTCTCCTTTTTTTAGTAATGGATTGCAAGAACGAGTATCTGGTAACTTTTTTTTCTGCCCAGGTTTATAAACAACATCAAACGCGTTTCCCCGGAGCTCTGCCTTCAACCTTGTAAATCTTAAGTCCAGTTTCTTTGATGCGTGAAAGTGTTGGAGCAGTTCGTGATCTGTCGATTTCCGACCTAACAAATACAGTCTAAGCTGCTCTTTGAAGTACACTATTGCCAGCAATTCCTTATCGGATGTTGGGTGTCGTAGTTCACTGCCCTTCAAACATCTGCACGCGTGTTCACAAGGGCGATCTGTACCTATTTTTCCTTGGTTTAAAATTGCTCTGATGATATAGTCGGATGCGTTGGTTGTTACAATAAAGGGTATATTTGTATCTGGAGCTTTAAGTACTGGCTAACTGCATAGAGCATCTTTTAATGCTATAACCGCTTTTTCCTGTGGCTCTTCCCATTAGAATTCAACTGTTTTTCTTATTAATTTAGAGAGTGGTTGTACTATCTTTGCGTAACCTTTGATGAAGCGTCGATAGTACCCCGCTACCCCGGAAATTTTTTTCTTTTTCCTTGCATTTGTTGGTTTAGAAAAATTTCTTACAGCCTGTATTTTTTCTATATTCGTTTTGATTTGGCCATTGCCTACAATATATCTATGCACTTTTGCTTCCTTTCTAACAAATTAGCATTTTCTTGGTTCTATTATAAGATTTGCATCAGCTCACAGTTTTAGGAGCATTTTGAACCTTATCCGGTGTTGCTCCAAATTTTCAGCAAAAACCATGATGTCGTCCATGTGTACCCCTATCTCACATCTTTCAATTTGTAGGCTCACTAGTGCCAGTGTTATCACTCGCATCAATATGCTTGGAGAGTTTATGCATCCCATTGGCATTCGGTTATACTGATAGTGCTCGTTTGGCCCCGAGAACGCTGTTTTACAAGCATTCTCCTCGTAAATTTCCGCTTAAAAAACCCGCTCTTCAGATCTACCACGGTTATAGATTTTGCCGCTGCTAATTTTTCCAAAATTTTATTCTGGAAGGGAATTTCCAAAATTTTACTTAAAAGGCGAGTTATTAGCAAAATGTTTAATGTTCGTAAAGTCTTTTTGAATACATTGCAGGGAGTCGATACAAACCTTTTTCGCTCGCAATCATTCGACTACTGCCCAAGCTGGGCCGCTCTCATGCCCTCCTCCCTTCTCGCTCTCTCCCCGCTCCGCATTCGCACCTACCACTTCCTGCCCTCACTCCTGTCTCTTTCTTTCTTTCTCGCATCTGTCCTCGCATACACTGTGTACATAGTATTTCAAATTGGTCGCATTTATAATATTTTTAGCTGATTAAACACATTCGCCAAATGAGTTAATATTAATAATAATAATAATAATAATAACCATAGCAACAATAATAATAATGATNTAATAATAATAATAATAATAAAAATAATAATAATAACAATAATAATAATAGTTACAAAATAAAACCCACATAAGTAATATCTCGTCTATTCGACTCACGCAGACGGAACTGGTGGGGCAGGTTGCATATCAAACTTTTGCAGTCAATTTGATTCATGGCTGTTGCCCTGCAGAGCTGCGTCTCTTAGCCTGACGGCCCCAGCCCTACCACTTCACGCGTAGGTATGTGCCCATTAGTGACCTTCATTTTCAAGAAGCAAGCTCCATGAGGTCCATGTTTTCAATCAATGGCTTGACTACTACAAGGCATCCCCTGCGTCTGCTCAAGACCTGCTCCTCCTAGGCTTAGCCCTACGTGCACGCCTGCCTTCACCACTTCAGTCTTTACATTTTGCGCATTCTCCTCCCACCACTGTTAGTTTGCAACATCGCATGTGTTAACGCTTTTTTTTTGATCGCTTAAAGATAGCATGTACCGACTGTTATCTCTGCTACAGTAGTACTAGCATAGTATATCTTTAACGTTACTCATACAAACGTATGCATGTATGTATGAGTAACGTTAAAGATATACTATGTTACGTATTATAGTTGAATTTTGATTATCGTCATCTAGACTCAAGACGTTGATATGTATAAACAGCCATATGTATATACATATACATATGGCTGAAGCCAGGAGCTCTCGAGGTTGCACTCAAATAGTCCAACCCGTTGGGCTCGTTCAGTACCCCCTCCACGGACTCATAGAGTTCAACACTGCCTTGAGCAGCGTTGGGTTAGGCGGATTCAATATCTAACTTTTTCCCTAGATCGTATAGCTATATATATATATAAGGACAATGTTCCGTCGAGCAGACAGCACAGCAGTGAAGGGGCATTGCCAAACACACGCGGAAATTAAAAATTGTAATATTAATAACACAAGTGCCTATAACCCAATGACCCGGGGCGCTAACTGGCCACTCTATGAAATAATAAAATATTAATTATTAACACAAACGCCTATCACCTACTAACCCGGGGTGCTTACTGGCCTCTCTATTAAATAATAAAGTATTTATTATTAACACAAGCGCCTATCACCCGATGATGACCCAGGGCGCTTACTGGCCTGTATATTAAATAATAAAGTATTAATTATTAACA
>NW_019379782.1:22362-35813 GCF_000648655.2 Copidosoma floridanum | reverse complement strand
ACTTTATTATTTAATAGAGAGGTTAGTTAGCGCCCAAGGTCATTGGAAGATGGGCGTTTGAGTTAATAATTAATAGTTTATAATTTAATAGGGAGGCCAGTAAGCGCCCTGGGTCATCAGGTGATAGGCGCTTGTGCTAATAATTAATACTTTATTATTTAATAGAGAGGCCAGTTAGCGCCTAGGGTCATTGAGTGATAGGCGTTTGTGTTAATAATTAATGTTTTATTATTCAATAGAAAGGCCATTAAGCGCCCTGGGTTATCGGGTGATAGGCGCTTGTGTTAATAATTAATACTTTATTATTTAGTAGAGAGGCCAGTTAGCGCCCCGGGTTATTGGGTGATAGGCACTTGTGTTATAATATTACAATTTTTAATTTTCGCGCGTCTTTGGCAATGCCCCTTTACTGTTGTGCTGTCTGCTCGAAGGAACATTCTCCATACATCGTATAGCTAAATATACGATTTAGGGAAAAAGTTTCGATATTGAATCCGCCTAACCCAACGCTGACCTTGAGCTATATGAGTAAAACGTTTTGAGCTAGATGGCGCCCGGTTAGTTGAGCTGTATAAGTTCGGTACCTACTTGGAAGTTCCTACCCCGAGTAACGTGTACTCTTTCAACACAAAATTTTTTTGCGTGTAGGCTTGGATCACTTTTAATTTTCAAAGCGGCTACAATAGCTAAGTCCAATGTTTTTGGATTTAGGCATGTCACTCAGTAGTTATAAGGCGCTTGTATCCCGTATTTGTATTGTTTCATGGCTCCTTTTGTAGCGCTATCTTTCAATGCTTGTCGTTGCCTAAGTGGTAGTGTTATGTCCGAGTCGTATAAAGTTATTATTCTATCATATAATTTTTGAACGCGACTACTGTATTCTCATACTAGTTACCTGTATTATTTAACTACCTTTAATTTCGCCAATAATGTATCGACGCTATCGATGCTGCCGTATCCATTTTTTAAGTCTACTAATATTTCGTCTACATATGAGAACTACACTAGTTGCGGTATAAAGTCAGCTACCTTTTTTCAAATTCATTTGCTAGTGAACCTCTAAAGATTTTTTCGTATTAGTGGCCTACTGTCCATGATACCATCTTGGCCATTGGTTTAAAAAGATGTTACTTAATGGGATTGCCATCAGATATTATTACGTTTGTTGCTAAATAACTTAGTGATGACAGCGTGTTTTACATTAGACGTTCGTAATTTAGATTTTCTGTGTAATGCGGGGGTAATATACTTTGATCTTGGACGTTTAAATGATTCTTATTTTCCCAACCTGTTTCTAGTTCTTCTGAAGAATGAAGCGGTGCCATAGTGTTTTGTCTACAGTTATTCTTATTATAATTCGTATCCAGAATAACCCTATCGCTCCCAATTACTTGCTCTTCTTGAGCTACTGGGATTCACATTTGTGTTTGACGCAGCGTAGCTTTTCCATGTGTTTGTTGTAATAATGGGTGTTTTGGTGTGTAAGTGTAGGTGTGTGATTTGCATATTGTTGTGCAGCTGCTTCTCTTATTATATCGTACAGATTTTCGTTATGTCCGGTTTGCACTTTGTCCTTAAGCTGATTAAAGAAGGTTTGATTCATATTTATTGTTACTACCAATGTTCATAAAGTTTCCGATTTAGTAATAATATCGATATGTAGAAATTATCTCTCTAGATGCATATTTCCCTTGGGGGTTATGAATATAGTATATAAGAAGCAATGAAATTTTACGTACCAGATCCCTGTCACGATGGTTAATATAATAATGACCCTGTGTATATCTATGATTTGGCCTTTTGATTCTTCTGTGAAATGATCTGCCTTCGCTTATCTCCGTTGTTTCCTTTTTTTGTGTAATGTATTCCGTGTCCCGTCTGTGGCTGCTTCTGTGTTTGCTTCTTATCCGTATTTTCCTGGGTCAAGTGATTAATAGTTGCCTCTAGTGTTCTGGTGTGTTGGTTTGCTGACTTGGTATGCAAGTATTCCCTCTTATTGCTGAACTGGTTTCACGGCAGCGTTGAGACATTTTTTTCCATTATTTTTCCCTCTCTTCCTCCGCTTTCTTATGTTTCCTTATACTGTAATTGACTCACTGGACTTGTCGTCTGGCACTTGTGACACTTTTTTTTTCACTCTGTGATGAGCGATATTTTTTTTGAAGTGAAACTTCTTATGGCACGTTGTGAATTTTTTCAAGTGACACGAAATTTCTGAGCCCCCCACCACTCCAGGAGCTCTCTCTCTCTCTCTCTCTCTCTGCCTCGTCCCCCTTGCCACAAGAGCAGTGCATATACGCGTAGAGTGGGACGTGGGACGGCCTTTTTCTCTGCCTCGCTCCCCTTGCTACTACATGCTTAAATTTTTACGTATATATATGTGTGTGAATGTGTGTGTAATGGGGTATTATTTGTTATTAAATAACCTCAAATTCGTATTTTAGTTGTACTTTTCTGACATATAAGTTATAAATTGCGAAAAAATTATAGTATACCTTGAAAATTAATAGAAATGTCCACAAATTAGTTTAAAGTGTTTTTATAACAATATAACCTCATAAAATAAGAAAAATCGTCATATCTCGACGGAGAAGCAACATACGCCAAAAATACCGATTTCTTACGGGTATCCTAAAGGGGAAATAAAATATTCAGATGCACAAATTCAGGTGTCATTTGTTATGATTACGTAACCTCAAATTCGTATTTGCGGTCTATCTTTATAAAATTGGAGTTATAAATTACGAAAAAATTGCAGTATACTTTAAACATTAATGCAGATGTGTGCGAAGAAATTTAAAGTGTTGTCATGACAACATAACCTCAAAAAATTAGAAAAAACACCATATCTCGAAGGAGAAGCAACATAAGTCGAAAATACCAGTTTTCATGGGTTTACTAAAGGGGAAAAAACAATCAAAGCGTACAATTCGGTTTGATGAAAACATGATTTTCAGCCATTTCAAATACGAAATTTTTTTTACTTGTTTAATGTTATTGAAAGAAATTTACTTATTTAACTCGTAGCAATAACACATATGATTGCTTCTCATATAATTTTCTGTATAAAACGAGTTCAATATTTGATACTTGAAGTTTCACTTCTATCGTGGGTCCCACGACCCATTTTTTTTTGTTGTACTCTCTGATGAGAAATTTTTTTTTTGTTTAGCAAAATTAGGTATTTTCCACGCACGAGACAAAAGATATCTGTCTGTATTCCGCTTTTGATACCAGCTGCTACGCAGATTTCGCGATGTGTCAATAAATAAAGGCGCGGCTTGTTGTTAAGTTACTTTATTAACACTTCTAATCTATGAGGGAAATTGCGCGTGTCTCCTGGTCTCACTGGCCCGGTTCTCCCACTCTTGTATCTCTAGCTAATTTTTCCTTTACTCTCTTACTTCGCTCTCCCTTTCCTATCACTTTTCTTTTCTATTCCCCTACCTTTTGGGCCCAGGCCAGCAGGGGGTGCACGCTCGCATAGCTTACGCTATGGTACGTAACACTATCAACTTGTACATAATATGTAGCCCACGTGGTTCCATCTAACAAGGTGCAGGTTCAACATAAATATGGCATGTTAACTATTAACATGTCATATGTGTCAGTTCAAATTTCAAAAATTATAAAGAACATGTAAACTTATTTTCTGTTAACATACTTGTACGTTGACAGTAAACAAATCCTTCTCTCAATGTATTGAAGAAAGCGGTGCTACAGGACAGTTTTTTTAAATTTTTGGAATACAATTATATTTTGGGTATTAAATATGGACTAAGAATAAGTGGGTAAGCGTATGTGATAATTGTGAGCGTGACGTCACAGATGTAATCAGCGTAGGCAATAGGAAGTTGTTTTAAAACCATCGAAAGATTCGATGAAAGTGACCAATTTTGTACTAGCCAGCCTCCATATTGTTTGTATTGTATTGTTCCATAATATATTGCTTATTATTGTTGAATTATGAAATATTAAAATATTTATTAAAACCACACCCAACTAACGTAGGCATTCTCATTCCAACGAGAATTGCTCCACCTTTGTACACAATATCGTTTTATTTAAGGTATATTTATATTCATAATTATATGATCTGACATATAATTTTATAAAAGTATATAACTTCTAACTTGGGTACCCAAGCACTCACTGTCCACTGGTTTTTTTGGCATAGTTTTATTTTTATAGCAGTTGTAAGAATAATTTTTGAAAGAAAAACAAATCATATTTTTTGTGTTAAAAATTTGTTTATTTGAGCCGAAATACTCCTATTTTCTATAAAATAAAAAATTTTTTTTTTATCAAAAATATTACATTTCGTTATTGAATAATTTCTTTTCAATTAATCATAAATATCTTAAGTTCTCGTTGTCTGAGGTAATTTTAGGGATCAAGAAATAACAATGCTTATTTTCCACAGTATTATAACAGTTATGATGTATTAAAGTAGTTTGAAATGTTTTAATTTCAAAAAGGAATAAGAACTATTTCATTTTTTGTCCTTAAATTTTTAAACCCATTACTATTACTTTTTGTATTTTCATACAAAAAGCATTACAGTAGACTAAAACATTTTTTATCAAAAAAAAGTGCCGTAAATACCATTTTTTGAGTTAATACTCCATTTACCTTTATCTCACAAAAATGCACATCAATGTATGCATATAATAAGTGTATATGTATATATGTGCATACATAAATATACTGTCGATCACATTTTTAGACTTTTTACAGCAATTTTTTAACACAAAAATGTAATTTTTTTCTATTAATTTCAATGTAGTTATGTATATAAGTTCAAGTGTGTGAGTACGTACCTTAATAATTTGTGTACCTACATTATGGATTCTTCAGGTCAGTTACAATTAATAAATCTTGGCATATAACTTTTGTTTTAGTATACGTACTAAAGCCAAAAAAAAACAATGTGATCAGTCAATTTGTCTTGTATTAAAACATATAAACCTTTAAAAACCAATGTTAGAATAAAAAAGCTTTGCTTTTGTTTTTGATTATGTTTTTAGCGTTATATATTTTATGATCAAACTGTGAAATAACATTATGTTTTTCAATCAAAACATCATAATTAAAACTAACATTTGATACTTATATCTCTACATTCTTTTGAAAATGTTTGGTAAGCTTACTTGCTTATAATCTGATTCTTAAAATCGCTTAACTTTTTTGATGTCTTTATTATTTTCAAAATAAGAATTATATGACGTTATGGAAATATTTTATTTTACAAATATGAAATTTTGTTCAACGAAGATAACAGGACTAAGGCACATTTTAAAAGTGACTATGATGATAACTGGATTCGATAATTATTATTACAACTCATACATTACATGAGAAAATAAGAAATTAAAAGTATTGTAACGTACGATAGTATAGGTGAGACTCTACGCTCCTTCTCCTTAAATCTCGTAACGAGGAGCTCTAGGGCCAAGGGAAGGGAAGCGCAAGCAAGGAGAGATTTTTTCGGGGAGTACACGACTAGCCTTCGAGGGAAACTCAATGCGCTACTTTGCCGATGATCACGATAACTTGAATAAAGGTCTTCGAAATAACGAGTGTTGGTCATTCTCGCGATGCACCTCCTTACCAATATCTTCTCTACGTAACAGTTTTGGTGCTAAGTGTGGGGTACGGTAAGAGTCCGGATTTTTTGTTCTCTCATTATACTCGTTTCAAAAAAACTTCGCCGAGAAGCACACATAGTGCAGTGCCGTGAGAATACGACAATTTGAAATTAAGAGGCAACAGGACCGGTTAACAAGCAGCGGCGACAGCAGCCCGGAAGCCAGAAGAACTAGGGTAACAATTGCTGATAATCACAGGATCAAGAAGACAAGAGGCAAGGGAAATGGTCCCAGAAATTTTATTCCTATTGGTGTGCATATCGACTAGCACGTGAGTACATATTTGATAAAATTAATTGTATCCCTTACATTCAAGGCAAAATAGGAGAGGTGCTAATTAGGTAGAGATAAGAGCGTTGGATTTTTATTTTTTTATTCTTGATATACACATATTATTTATCCACCGTATTTATACATAAATGTATTATATGAATGAATTTATTATTTCGTCTGCTCCCCTTTTTAGGGTGTTTTTTCTTAAACGCAAAACATAAATGACGCGATAAAATAGACTTAAAAAGCATTGGATTAGTAGAATTTTTGTTGGAAAAACGATTCACGTGATAAAAGAATTCTAGAACAGGAAGAAAAATCAGTGACTCATAGCGCAGAAACTCAACGAGTCGGTCGAAAACAGGAAACAGCAGAGACCAGAGGAAAGAGAGAACAGCGTCTTAAGGAGAGGATAAGTGCCATAAATTGAATTAAGCACGGAAAGTAGGGAAACTCTCTCGCCCGTCTGTTCTCTTTCAAGGAGCAGCAGCTAGGTGAAAAGGACTTAATATTAGGACCTGAGTATAACATTTATCGTATCGAGAGCCGGTACAGGGACCCTCAGCATTATCTCTTCTGATACAACAAACCCATGCGTTCACACTATACTATATATACATACTGACTCAGGGTGAGCTGAATTCTTCAAATAGGGTTCGAGTATGTCGTGTAAGTAAAGAGAGACATTTAGGAAAACTCAAGCTACACTTACAGCAAACATGCCCGTCTCCGGAGGTACTAACTAAAATGTTGTGAATAATGGGGAAGAAGTGACGACAGAACTGAGGTAGGCAATATGGTTCACAGAAAACAAACAAATACGAAACAACAATTGCTGGAGCGAAAGGGTGTGAGATACTCGACGCCCTAGACAAAAATACTAAGCCGAAGGTGATGGGCCTGTTCTCGACGATGAAAGCTAGGCTAAAACAGACAGGGAGAGTGGACACGTCACGTAACGCTGCTACAGGAATCATTTGAGATTCGCTGCCGATAAGCACAGAGCCCAGGGCCAAATTTCGTGACACTCGAGGGAACATAGGTTTTACAAATAGAGAAGCGGGTGGTTTCAGCAAACGGGTCATCGGGGAAATACTGTAGGAGCGGCAGAAATATATGGTGCCCGAATAGAAGGGGCAAACTTACCACTGACGCAATGGAACATGCCAGAGAGACCAAAGTGGCCGAATTTCGTTTCAAACTGCTACGAATGTAAAGAGCCAGGAAACCCCGGGATAAGAAACTCGCGTAGTCAACAGCTACTGGACAAAATAAAAGATATGAGCGAAGAACTTCAAAGAATGAAGGAAGCTGCATTTATAGCAACAGTAACACCGCTAGATAATAATTATGCAAATCGAGACGATTCTGAAGTAAATAGGGATGGCACATGGGGCGATTTAGCACCTACCAGGACCCAGAACCCAGAATACATACAGGTTACAAACAACCATAACCACCCATGCAGACCACAGAACACGCAACTAAACATTTGCCCACGCTTAGTCATATGGCAAGCAACATCCCGTTCTTTGATGGAGACCCAATCAACCTGCCACTATTCGAAAGGATGGTAAGGATGACTACAGAAAGGGTGGGCCCAGAAAATGAATTATTTTTTTCGGCACACTTGCGAGCAGACTAAAGGAAAAATCGGCTAAACATTTTACGGCTAGACTGGCTCAATTCTTGACAGTTCAGGAATTTCTTCGGGAACTTTCAAAGAGATATGGTAGCATAAATAATTCGGACATGCTGATGGCACAGCTGAAAATAATCAGACAGCAAAACCAAGAATCAAGAGAAGACTACGGTGGAAGAGTACAAGGAATATATAACAGGCTGACAATGCTGCATGATTCAAATCCAAGCCTACTCCCGATTCAGAAGCAGGTTCTGAAAGAAAGCGCAGAGGCGAAGGCAGTAAAGCAATTCACATATGGCTTGCATCCAACATACAGATGTAAAATTACATGCTGAAACCCGAGGATCCTCTGCGAAGCAATTATAGAAGAGCTGAAAATAGAGAGCGATCTTAGCTTACGGCATACAATATCAGTAAGTACACTGCCTGCACACAATAAAGCAACAACCGAGTGGGGTTTACTAGTAAACCTGGCGAGTATAAAATAAAAACAACTGAAATTACCAATGGGGCACAAGGAGCAGCAGCAGCAAACGTAAAACGCTGTATATACTGCGATGGCCGAACCAGGCATTCAGTCGAGGAATGCCGAAAACTGCTCGTGGCGATGAACGACAGAAAAACGCCAAGAGATAACGGGAGGAAACCAAAGGGAAACTGCAATTATTGTCAGAGACTGGGACACTATGCGATTGACTGCCGCTCACGTAGGCAAGGCAGGAAGGAAGAGAAAAGACAGCAAAACGAAGGGTATAACCAACGCGTAGATAACACCAATACCAACAGGAACACCTATAATTACGGAAACAAAAATGATAATCCTAACAACTATAATAATAATAATTATAACAGGGGCTATAACAATGGCCCAACGGAGCCTTATAACAGGAACAATAACTACTACAACAGGAATAACAACTACAATAAGAGAAACGACAATTACAATAATGGAAATAATAGAAACAACAATTACAACAGTAGAAATAACAATACCAACAATAGAAATAACAATAAGAATGATAGGAATGATAACAATAACAGGTGTAATAACTACAACCCCACAGGCAGTTTTTATTACACCAACCGCGGTTACGGTGACCCGTATAATAACAACAACGGGGAAACATTCAACCATGATGGAAACAACTATAGAAATCAAGACAACAGGGACGACTATAATAAAGATCCAGTCAGGAACTGACCACCACAGGATAGGGGCCCATAGAAGCGAGAAAACGACGCATACGGCCCTGAAAACAGGAGAGAGTCACATTATATGCCTCTCATACAGGCCTCCAGCGCGATAAACACGGAACATAAGTAAGGGACAGAGCCACCGAAAGACCATAGCAGTACTGAGAGAAGTGAGGATAATAAGCATAAGTCCAAGCTGGACGAAAGGGTAGACAGAGGCAAGCGGAGGAAGGAGAACGAAAATCATTCAGAAAAAGAGCAAGGCAGTTCCGGAAGAGCAGTGGACACAAGTAAGCATACGAAAAAATGGGGAGAGAATGGACAATCGGGCAGAAATGACGACAGCGAAGAAAGTACAGTAAAGGAAGAAGTACAGCAAGTCAACGAGTTGAATAACACGCTATGCAAAACAGAGAACAAAAACAAAGCCAACACGAGAATACACTCACCATTAATGGAGAAATATAGAGTGTGCAGAACACGCCTATCAACGGAAAGGCCACCATGGGCATCAAAAGAAGGGGAAGATCCACCCCTACTACAAAAATTGAATAGAATTGAGGGCCATCCATTTAAATACTTAGACAATATAGTGTTTATGACAATAAGAGAGGCAGTACCCAACACAGAGGTGATAGACGCGCAACATGAAAGAGGATACATTAATCCGATACACCTGAACAAGGGAGAGAGGAGCGTAGGAGAAACTAAAATGATGAACGCCAGAGGAATAAAAATTACGCACATGTATGCAAAAGAGCGTTTTGAAGAAACGGCGCTTAAGTGTAACATTAAAAAGTGTATTAAATCACTTAAAGGGGCAATAGTAGCAAATGAAATAAAAACGATTGGGATGGTTAGGGACCTAGAGATCCTCAATGTAACCCAGTGGGAATACTTTGTCGATACCTTTGAGGAAATATTCGAAGATATTAGACTAGCAGCGGTGCTCTACACGAATACCCTAGTAATCCCACCAACAGATCAAATATTTAAAATTATCAGAGAATACCACGAGGCAGCAATAGGCGGACATAGAGGAATGAATAAGACATATAACAGGATCGCCAAAGACAGTACTACTGGAGGAACATGCGTTAGAAGAAACAGATGTTAGACAAGTCATTCTGGGATGCGCATTATGCCAAACAAAAAAACTCGTCCAAATTAAAACGAAACAAGCCATGCTTATCACTGATACACCGAGTAGACCGTTCGAAAAAATTTCTATAGACTTCTACGGGCCCATCAGTAAACCTTCAGGAAATCAGTACATACACATACTATCTATGCAAGACTGGACGAAATTTATCGTTCTCGCACCTGTGAAAAGAGCTACAGCCGAAGAAACGGTAAGAGCGATAACAGATAAGTATATAGCGTATTTTGGGCAGCCAGAACATTTATTATCGGATAGAGGCACTCATTTTATAAACAAAAGCATGGACAAACTCGCAAGGTTGTTTAAAATAGATAAAATGGGCAGTACAGCATTCCACCCACAAACAAACAGCGCCATCAAACGTGTGCATCATACTCTCACGGAGTTCATCAAGGCCTACGTAGAACAAAATGACCACTGGGATGAACATTTACCGATGTGCATGCACTCATACAACACCACGGACCATCAGAGTACGGGATACTCACCGCACGAACTAGTCTTTGAGCAAAGAGCAAGAACACCATCTAGAATCAAACTGCCACCTAAGAGCCAAACTTCAAATGAATATTTCAAAGAGCAAGTGAAAACTCTGACAGAAATGAGAAGCATCGCAGCAATGAACCAAGTTCAGGTGAAATATCGATCGAAGTATTACTATCACCACAAACTGAATACAAGATATTTCTTGGAGGGAAAAATGGTTTATGTGCTGAAAGAGCCATCAAAGGATAAATATGATTCGCAATATGAGGGCCCGTATGAAATAACAGGCATTGATTATATCAACAAAAACATTAAACTACAGAGAGGTGACGAAATAAGAGTATCCCACGTAAATAAGATCAAAAAAGCGTGTCTTCACCAGAGAAAACAAATAGGGTGAGGCACACGAAAGAACCTCCTTAAACATTTAACTGCGCATCAAATTTTCGCGGCTCCCGGACGCACTGCAAACTAGATATTCACATACTCAGATTTGAAAAAAAAAAAAACTATAATCGGGAGGTATGCATGAACAAAGCATTAATAACATTAATCAATAGTAATTTGATATAACGTGAATGAAAAAAAGCAGAGCGAATGATGGGCGCTTGTGGCACTCTCTAGTGAGTAGACGTACTCAATAGGTGCAGAATTAACTCACAGGCCAAATGTACAAATTACAGATGGTAAAGACAAATAAAAAGAAAAAAATATACGTATACGCTGACATGTACTCATAAATTAAAATAATTTCATGCAAGAAGTACACTAAGAAAAGTTCATGTAAAATTAGCAAACGAAAATAAGTATGAACGAACAATTTTATTTAGTAACCTATTGACTTCATTTCTGTTTAAAAAAAAAAAAAATAAAAGAATTTTACAGTTATTGTTAGGTAGAGAGGAGCATGAAGGAATGATGAAAAATAAATAAAGCAATCACAGAAAAAATAAATCTATTTTTTTTAAAAGGCCCACGAGCCCAGGTCGAGTATGAGAGATTGAACCTTTTCTTCTTCCTTCCTTCTGTCGTTCTTCGTTAGAAACAACCTTACTCCTGCCATCATGATATGCTGATCACCACAACACCTAAAACGTCGCACATAATCGTCACGAGATATAGAATTGACTGCCATATCTAAAATAACGAACAGCCCGTTCGTTGGACCGTCCATCTCAGAAGGAATAATCAACCCCACCCAGCGTGTGGCAGAGTTTCCTCAGCACTTGGCCGTCGAAGGACAGCTGTAAAGCCCTCGTGGGATCCTGGAACATCTCCGGGACAACAATACCACGTTACCAGCCCACCCTCGTTAAAACAGTGGCGTCAATACCGGAAAAAAGGCATAGAGATCTACAACAAAAAAAAAAAAAAAAAAAAAAAAAAAAAAAAAAAAAAAAAAAAAAAAAAAANAAAAAAAAAAAAAAAAAAAAAAAAAAAAAAAAAAAAGAAGCAAGAATGCTTGTAATCATTAAAGACACTACCTACACAATAATATTGTGCAACAGTGCAAGTGGGCTGCTCCTGCAGAATTTCATCCATGAGGACAGCACACAGAGATTCTCGTGATGCAAAAAATCATGTTGTCACATGAGCAGTGTCGAAGCTTAGCTTCGGAAACTCAGACAACGGTGTGAACACCTTAGAAAGCGCACGTTCTCCAGAGATAAAAAAAAAAAAAAAGAGAAAAAATAGAAGTTTTGTTTTTGAGGGGAAAAAAAAAAAAAAAAAAACAACGAACGAAATCAGCAAATGCGTCTACGGCGTGGCGATAAGGGTAAAAGCAAACAAGAAATATCCATATAATCCCTATCCTAAACCTCACCATGTTAGACAAAAGAGAGCGGGAGTAGCAGAAAAACATAGTATCAGAAAATGTAAGGATGAAAAACACTAGCAAAATATACGACACAGGTCTAAACGTACACGTGGAATGCACTGCCATAAAATGATTCCTTTTTTTACTGCATACCTCCAAGCTCATCACTACCAAAATACAAGTCAAATGTAAGATAACCGATCGTCAAATTATCTGACTATACAGTCTTCTCGAATATGTCACATTAATCCGTAGGCAAAATGGGGTGCACAATATTATAACCGAACATTTAAATACTCAGTAACCGACTCATTCGCACACGTAGAGCCGATGTGAAATGAGTAATGACAACAACAAAAAACACATTTGCGATAGAAATTTTGAAACGTACAAAAATTACTTATATAAAAAAAATAATAAATAGGCAATAATATTTGTACAAGAAGAAAAGCAAGATATATAAGGATACGATCATTATTATATACTTTAAATGTGAGAAGAGAGCCACACTCGCAGCTCAACGCTAACTGAATAAAGGGGAGATATAAGAGAAAGGGTAAAATACACACGGTAACGCACTTAAATAAATAGCTATCGATGGGATATAAATAGTGTTAGGACAAGTATTTACCACAAAGACTAAAGCGCGGGCTCATAGGCAGGAACCAGAGTTGGCAACTAATAGCTAACAGCTTTATATATTACAGGGTTAATAACTTCGGCATGGGGCTTCTTTTTCTTATTTATTAGTGCCTTCTCCATCGGGGGGCCCTACTAATAATATGTCATAGAATATTCACAGATAAACAAAGAGCTCAAGAAGAAGCACGAGAATTGGCAGTAATCCAAACCACGCCGACAGCAGAACTCGGAGCAAAAAGGTGACTGCAACCCTCTAGACGAATACTAGAATTGCCGTTGGCCGTGACACACGATTAGAATTCGCGAGACAACGAGTATGAGTGCCCGGTCCAAAGGGCACAGTCCGTAGGATATCACTAAGAAAGAGTTTTTTTTTTTCAAAATAATAAGCATCGGGAAATTTGTTTTACGTGTATAAAAAAAAAAACACACATACATGATTATTGTAGTTATAACTATAATTAATCATAAAGATGATAGTAACAATAACAATAGTAATAAGGTAAAGAGGATGAGCGCTGGCAGTCGCTCGACTGTGTCGGGGGGCGCAGCCCATAGGACGAGACTTAGAAAGAATTTTTT